>KQ996602.1:2517-16224 GCA_001598015.1 Dorcoceras hygrometricum | reverse complement strand
TTGTCAGTATTTACATTGACATGTTACGAAACAGCTCAGAGGAACGTATTCCAGATCAGCTTAGTACTGTATATCATATCAGAACAGGAAAAGGGTCAGCTCAACAGAGATCATCTCAGACAGTTTTGGATCAGATCTCAAGAGCATATTATTTTCACGTAACAGCTTAGAGCTGACGAGCTTTCAGAGCATGTCTACATTGAACAGCTTAGAACATACAGTCGTCAATTTAGACGTGATTCTACTAGATCATATCACTCTTATGCTTAATTACTGGCCAAGTTACCGGATGCTATTTCTGGACCTAACGGTATCATTCCTGTGATTCTGATAGATGGAATGGCAAGTTCTTCAAAGATGGAAGAAGATCAACTAGACAGTACAACAAATCGTTTGAAGATTGATAGAGTTGGACATCTCTATAAAGAACAATGAAGAGAAGCAACGCACAACTTTGACATACACAATTCTGCAAACGCTTACAAACAACCATACGCTACATACTATTACGCTGTATAATTACATCGCGCACAAAAGTTCACTGTTCATCATCATCTTCGTTACAACCTACTCTCAAAAGCTTCAGATTTATATTCATTTGAGTTGTAACCACTCTGTGGTCTGTGGTGTTGTGTCTTGTCTGTAAATAATAAACAGAGTGTGTAGAGAGTGTAAAAGTTTAAACAGCTTAGAGCCAAATATTGTATTTGCATAACAGATCGCGAGTTTGTTTCCGTTGTAGAAGTGCTAGGAGTTCTTGTAGCATGTTTCGAATTGGGTTAGAGCAGGAGCTGTTGTAATCAAAGTCTTCTAGTGGAATCATTCTGTACAAGGAAGAAGGGGAGACATAGGAGTTTAAGCTCCAAACTTCCAGAAACAAATCATTGACTCTCTTACTTTACTGCACTTAGTTTTACTTACTTCTTTCAGTTTTTCACTTACCTGTTCACTATTCAATCGAGTTCTTTCCACATATATTATTGTTACTCGAGAGAACAGCAGCACACTGAGATCCTCCAAAGTTGGTAACACAGTTTAGAGGTTGCAGAAGGTTTTAAAAATCTTTTGGAAAATAGTTTTGGGAAAAATAGTGAAGAAGTTCATTCAACCCCTTCTGAACTCCCGAGCTGTATTTTAACTCCATTTGACCCAAAAACATCCCTATATTCCCTATCAATGAAGCATGGTACTTCGCATCGTAGATGCTAGTCTCGAACTCGGGCAGCTTTTATCCTTATTATGGCTCAATCGACTAGGACCTGATTTAGACTATACAATGATTACAAGATGTGCGTCATCTAACATATACTATAGTGCATTCAAGGTCTTTATCCAATAATTTTAAGCATCTGTAAATGTAAATTATATGAATAAAGATCGTTTTTACAGTAGAGCCAACAAAGCCCACTACCAATAGTTGGCTAACTGGACACCTACTCTAACACTTTAGGTTTATTTAGCGATGTTTCTTCAAGAAAATTGGACTGTTGCCCAATGCACTATGCCTGGTTCTCCGGACCAAAAATGGCGTGGCTAAAAGAAGAAACCAAACTTTAGTGGACATGATTAAAAGTATGCAAAGCAACTTCAAACTTCCTAAGTACTTGTCGACTTATGCACTTAAAATGGCAGTGTATATATTAAATCGAGTTCCGACCAGGACTTTCTCAAAGACGCCAATTGAATTATGGAAAGGTTGGAAACCGAGTTTACAACATATACGTATTTGGGGATGCTCGTCCGAAGTAAGAGTTTATAATCCACAAGAAAAGAAACTAGACCAAGAACTATAAGTGTATATTTCATTGGGTATATATTATATTGTCCATATCATAGTACTAGTATTGTGGAATCAAGAAATGTCAAATTTCTTAAATATGACTTGATTAGTGGAAGTGATAGTTCCCAAAATATATTTTTGAGAATGATCACATTAATGATCAACCCTCTTATTCAAGAGAACCATTGGTTATTCACACCCCTCAAGATCCAATTGGTGTTGGACAACCAATACAAGGGAATCCACAAAATGCTAATAACAATCTATATGATCATATTGTTCAAGTGGAATAAGGGGAAAATGTTGATCAGTACGCTGACCAACACAATCTCCAAAATGACACCTTAAAAAGATCAAGTAAAGTAAGGAGATCAGAAATACCTAGTGACTATGTCATATATCTACAAGAATCGAATTTTAATGTTGGAACCGAAAGTGATCCTAAAACATTTTACAAGCCATAAGTAAGGAGATCAGAAAGTCAGGTTTATTTAGCAATGTTTCTTCAAGAAAATTGGACTGTTGCCCAATGCACTATGCCTGGTTCTCCGGACCAAAAATGGCGTGGCTAAAAGAAGAAACCAAACTTTAGTGGACATGATTAAAAGTATGCAAAGCAACTTCAAACTTCCTAAGTACTTGTCAACTTATGCACTTAAAATGGCAGTGTATATATTAAATCGAGTTCCGACCAGGACTTTCTCAAAGACGCCAATTGAATTATGGAAAGGTTGGAAACCGAGTTTACAACATATACGTATTTGGGGATGCTCGTCCGAAGTAGGAGTTTATAATCCACAAGAAAAGAAACTAGACCAAGAACTATAAGTGTATATTTCATTGGGTATAGATTATATTGTCCATATCATAGTACTAGTATTGTGGAATCAAGAAATGTCAAATTTCATAAATATGACTTGATTAGTGGGAGTGATAGTTCCCAAAATATATTTTTGAGAATGATCACATTAATGATCAATCCTCTTATTCAAGAGAACCATTGGTCATTCACACCCCTCAAGATCCAATTGGTGTTGGACAACCAATACAAGGGAATCCACAAAATGCTAATAACAATCTATATGATCATATTGTTCAAGTGGAATAAGGGGAAAATGTTGATCAGTCCGCTGACCAACACAATCTCCAAAATGACACCTTAAAAAGATCAAGTAAAGTAAGGAGATCAGAAATACCTAGTGACTATGTCATATATCTACAAGAATCGGATTTTAATGTTGGAACCGAAAGTGATCCTGAAACATTTTACAAGCCATAAGTTGTGGTGAATCAAAATTGTAGTACGATGCTATTAATGAAGAAATGAATTCTAAGGCATCGAACGAAGTCTAGGATCTTGTTCCATTTCCTGATGGTGCTCAAACCATTGGATGTAAAAGAGTTTTCTAGACAAAGAAGAACTCATCAGGCAACATTGAAAGATATAAAGCAAGACCCGTTACTAAGGGATTCACTGAACGTGAAGGAATCGACTACAAAGAGACATTTTCTCTCATCTTCAAGAAGGATTCTCCTCACATTATTATGGCATTAGTTGCACATTTTGACTTGGAATTGCAACAAATGGATGTGAAAAAAATATTTCTCAATGGTGATCTAGAGGAAAAGACATGAAACAACTTGAATGATTTTCCTCTGGTGGTGGTAAACACTTGGTGTGCAAGTTTAAGAAATTCATATATGAAGGTTGGGTGATGCTCGCTGCTTTGATTTCTATGGAAGGATATCTGTGTGCAATCAAATTCTTGCCGATTAATGGCTCTCTGTTTTGATTTCGATTGACATTGTTCCTCCGGGGTTCTGAATTGCGATGTTCTTGGTTTTAGTTTCAGCTCCATACTTTCTATCGGGTCTGCATAATTTCATAAGGCTTCGTCTTTATGAAATTTTGCACGATGTCAAAGTATTATTTGCACTCTTACTAAAACTTGAGATCTTTTGTTACTGGCATCTGGATTTCGGTGTACTCCATTAATATTGCCTATGAAAATTTTATTGCTGAATATTTCCGGGAAGATTTGAGGCAGTAATTTGGTGTTGATTCATCCTCGTAATACTTATTTAAGCTGAAAAATTTGAGGGCCTTATGGTGGGAGAATCTCGATAATTTATTGGTGAGAGGGTTAGGTGCTTGAAATTAGAGCTCCATTTACGTCCAAGATGTTTTTTTATGCTAGTTCTTTTGTAGTCGATGTTAATTTTTGCAAAAGGCGGATCAAAATGGCCATTGGCTCCAGTTGAAGGCTGCCTATCATGTTCTAGATAGTTTGTAGTGTTAAACATGTGGCAGACATGTTTGCCACATGTTAATTGCATGTTTGCCAAGTGCTCATAGTTTATAGCAAATTTCAAGTGGAATTGCTTTGGCGAGCTCCCCCGGCCCTATGATTATCATCCCAGTTTCTTTCATTTTATTTCGTACATATATGTTTAAAAAATTTATTAGATAAATTTATCATGTATTAAGAAAGTGTGTGCATATCTTTAAACATACAATGAGACGGTGTTATAAAAATATTATAGTAAAATATTTCATATTGTCCGTGGTTTTTATCCTAATAATTTCATGGGTTTTCTACGTAAAAATTTCGGTGTCCCTTCTTATTCTTCAATTTAATATTTTTATCTTAAGGTACCCCACCTGAACCAACAAGTGGTATCAGAGCCTGGTGAAAATTTTCTTAAAATTTAAAGTATGCTCTGTTGGTTGCTGCTTTGACTAATATTTTCGCATCTGAAAGATTTTTTTGAATTTTTATTAAGGCGGGATAATTATTGCTGCTATAATGACGGTATAGTACGAGATAAAAAAATTCAATGGCAGTAGTTTATGCTGTGGAAATTGAAAATACAAGAAATTTTAACGAAATAACATTGCTTGGCTGATATTGCAGATAGACCAAGAAACTTCACGGATGATGAAAAGTGGAATGAGATGAATGGTGCTACTATTCCCAATATACACTTGACAGTAGCAGATGGTATCGCTGAAAAATCGGTAAAAGCTGTGTCGGATACTTTGACAAATATGTACGAGGTCAAGTCACTTTACAACAAGATTTTCCTAAAGATAAAACTATATACTCTTGCAATGATGAAATCCTCAACGATGACCGATCATATCGACATACTTAATACTCTATTTGCCTAACTCACCTTTGGGGCATGAACTAGAGAAGAAAGAACGGGCAGATACTTCAAAGTATACTGGATTCATACGATTAGCTTATCATAAATAAAACTAACAATATCCTTGCCAATTATAAGAGGACGATCATGAAACTTGACTTGAGTGGAAGTTACTGGAATGTTACATCAAATTCAAGAAGTAAAAAGAAAAATATTTACTGCTATAAATGTGGTGGTAAAGGACACTTCAAAAAAGAGTGTACGAGAAATATTGAGAAGGCTTCTCAATGAAATGTGGAAAGTACTTCAGGCAGCAATATTATTCAGCGAAGCAACAACAGTTGCGGAAGTTAGACAAAAGTTTTGTGATACATGGATCATGAACTCAGGAGCGACGTAATACATAACGTCTTGAAGAGGATGGTTCGATCAGCATGAACCAGTCTCAGGAGAATTCATGGGAAATTATCATGTCTTGAAATCATTGGGGTTGATACTATCAAAAAAAAATGTTTGATGGCACTATTCACATAATACAAGAAGTACGACATGTGAACTGGCTAACAATGAACCTATTGTCCTTGGAAAAATTGGATGATCTCAGGTGTAGGACCCATATCGAGAATGTGATCTTGAAATCCTGAAAGACGTGCTTGTGGTGATTAATTGATCTTTTCAAGTCATTATGGACAGAAGCAGTCAAAAACGCTTGTTATGTTATCAATCGATCTCCGTCAGTAGCGATTTATTTGAATATTCCATTGGAGGTATGGACTGGAATGCCAAAAAATTATTCTTAGGTGCATACATTTGGAAGTCTTGTGTACGTTTTGTACAACAAACAAGAAATGTCAATGTTGGATGCTAAATCCGAAAGTATATCTTCTTGGGCTATGCTGATGGAGTAAAGGGGTTTAGCTTGTGGGATCCTACTACGCAAAAGCTATCATCAGCAGGGATGTTATTTTTGAGAAAGATAAAGTGAAGGGAGATAAAGTAGCACAGTCAGAAACTATAACAATAGATGGAAAATTCGACATAAGAAGATCAAAATTCTTGTGAAACAGTACCAGAGCACGAGGAATAAGAACTAGAAGTTTTCAAACTGAGGCAGTCAACTCGAAAGAGAAGACCACCAGTTTGGCTTTTAGATTATGTTACTGAAAGCAATATTGCATCTATCTACTAATAGAGGATGATGAGCCATCGAATTTTCAAGAGGTTACTCGAAGTTCGTATATATCCTTGTGGATGACGGCACAAAGGGAAGAATTAGACTCTTTTTAGGCATGAATAAAACTTGCTTGTTATCCTCCCACAAGGGAGGAAAGCCATCGGTCAAGTGTTATGGAAATAAACAAGTGGGGTGGTATCGTGCCAGATTAGTGGTGAATGGTATGCTCAGAAAGAAGCCATTGACTTCAATGAGATATTTTTTTCTGTTGTTCGGCTTAATACAGTCAGAGTGGTATTAACATTGTGTGCGGTTTGACCTACATCTAGCTATGCTAGATGTGAAAAATGCTTTTCTTCACGGAGATCTTGAAGAAGAAATCTATATACTCCAACCAGAATGTTTTGCTTGAAAAGGCAAAGAGAACTTGGTTTGCAGATCGAAGAAATCTCCGCATTCTCAAAATAGGTGTCAAGGTGTTGGTACAAGAGATCTGACTCATATATCATAAGCCTTGGAAACAACAAATTTAGTGCAGACCCTTTCACATATTTGAAGAGGTCTAGTGGAAATCATCGCATTACTTGCTGTTGCATGTGGACGACATGGTCACAGACTGTTGGGGAACCACGACGGATCCGGATCACGCCTCCCGGCGAGGCAGCGGAAGAACAAAAATTTTTCCGGGAGACGATCAATACAATTCAATAAACAACAGGCTATGACATTCATAGGGTGTTTAGATGACGACCTTGCTGGCAACTCGTGCCTGGCTCCGACCAGTTTCTCGAGGAAACCGGCACTTCACGGTAGATGGCGGTAGACTACGTCAATCAGGTCCACGACCGGATACGAGACTCCTTCGTCAGCCTGCACTAGAAGGCCTGACGAGATCGGCACGGACACATTCTCCTCGTCAAGAGGCGGCGGCGGCGTTTTTGTGAAAGGAGGGAGGCGGCGCTTAGAGCTAGGTTTAGGGTTTGTAGTTGTGAGTTATGTGTTGTCTAGTATGTTGATTAAAGCCTAAGTCTATATTAAATAGACTTAGTGATGGACTTGGACCGGCCCAACGGGCCCGGGTCCAACGGATGAACATTCAGTTCATGTAATGCTCAGAATCATTAAGAAGAGGATTAGTTTAGCATTGCGACATTTAAGAATTGATGAAGTTTGATTATGAGCTCGGATTTCTTCTGGAAGTGTTGAGTGATTAAGGAACTATGTATCGTTAAATCGTGCTAAATGTGAGAACCAGACAAAGTAACCGGCGAAGCGATTTGATAAAATCAGCAGCAGGTTACTGTAGCTCGTGACTGGTTGGATTTTGAAATTCAGTTGAAGCGTTATTCTTGGTCACAGCTGGAAGCAGACGCGCGAATACAAGGGTCAATGAGAAAGCGCCACGTGTTGGTTACTATACGAGGAATCAGCAGCCAGAGTTCATTACGCATCTGCTGGTTTATGTACCTGCTGGTTTGTGATGTATCGGCTGGTTGATGATGACGTAGGTGCGACGTCGTCGTTTTTGTTTTTGTAATAAATGCGAACCAGTCGAGGAGAGTATGTGGAGATTGGTTCCAGCTGATAAAATAATGCGACATCGTTTTGACTTATGACTATGATGGATTTTTCAGACTATTTCACTGAAAGCATTATTGCATATTGTCTACTAACAGAGGATGGTGAGCCATCGAGTTTCCAAGAGACCACTCGAAGCTCGGATGTTTTATTGTGGATGACAACAATGCAAGAAGAATTGGAGGCTTTAGATAGGAATAAAACTTGGATCTTGTTACCCTACTACGAGGGAGGAAAGCCATCGGTAATTAGATGGGTCTATAAGATCAAGCGTACTGGCAAAAACGAAGTGGAGCGGTATCATGTCAGATTAGTTGTGAAAAGATAGGCTCAGAAAGAAGGGATTGACTTCAACGAGATATTTCCTCCTGTGGTTCGGCTCAATACTGTCAGAGCCGTGTTAGCATTATGTGTGACGTTTGACCTACATCTAGAACAGCTAGATGTGAAAACAACTTTGCTTCATGGAGATCTTGAAGAAGAAATCTATATGCTCCAACCAGAAGGTTTTGTTGCAAGAGGTAAAGAGAACTTGGTTTGCAGGTTGAAGAAATCTATGTATGGTCTCAAACGGGTGCCAAGGTATTGGTACAAGAGATTTGATTCATATATCATGAGCCTTGGATACAATAGACTTAGTGCAGACACTTGCACATATTTCAAGAGATCTGGTAGAAATGATTATATTATTTTGATGTTGTATGTGGACGACATGTTGGTAGTAGGCCCCAACAAAGATCGAGTCCAAGAATTGAAAGCACAGTTGGCTAGGAAATTTGATATGAAGGATTTAGGACCAGCAAACAAGATTCTAGGAATGCAAGTCCATCGAGATAGAAGTGACAGAAAGATTTGGTTTTCCCAAACAAATTATTTGGAAAAAGTCTTGCACCGCTTCAACATGCAAGACAATAAGATAATCTCAACCCTTCTTCTTGTTAACTTCAAGTTATCCTCTGATATGTGTCATATCAATGAAGTAGAGATGATTGAGATGTCTCGAATATGCATATGCATCGACAGTGGGGAGTTTGATGTTTGTTATGATTTGTACTAGATGAGCCATTGCACAAGCAGTGGAGCAGTTAATCAGTACATGACGAATCCTCGACGAGAGCATTTGAGCACGGTTAAGAGGATCCTTAGATACATTAAGGGTACCTCAAATATTGCATTATGTTTTGGAGGATTAGATTTGACACTCAGGGGCTATGTTGATTCAGATTATGCAGATGATCCTGATAAGAGATAATCTTCTATTGTTTTTGTGTTTACAATTGTAGGAGGTGCAGTAAGTTGGGTTTCAAAATATCACACGGTTGTTGCCTAATATACAACGGATGAAGAATACATGACAGCTACTCAAGCTTGCAAGGAGACTATATGGATCCAAGGAATCCGGCCTTTCATTTCAGGACTAAACACATTGGATTACAATTTCACTTTGTTTGAGAAGTAGCAGAGGAAGAAAGCGTGGATATGAAAAAATTACATACAAAGGATAACATGACTGATTATTTGACCAAGCCAGTGAATACTGACAAGTTAGAGTGGTGTATATACTCATGTGGCCAAGCATAATGTAAGCAGCGGGAAATGACAAGATCGAAAGAGTGTGCGGAGATGTGCTTGATTTTTAATTAAATCTCCAAGTGGGAGAAATGTTAAACATGTGACAGATATGCATTTATTGCATGTGCTCATATTATAGCAAATTCCAAATGGAATTTGTTTCGAGGAGCTCTATAAATAGATATCCCCCAGTCCTATAATTTTCATCCTAGTTTCTTCCATTATGTTTCATATTATATATATATGAGAGCCTCACAACAGGTGGTATCAGAGCGTTACTACATCAGTGAGATCATTGAACTAGATGAGTGGGGTAGATCGAGTTCTTCCTGATTGCTTAGATCATAGATTGCATGCTTGTGTGGTATATGTCTTACTGGTTTTGAATTTATATCACATGATTCTTGTGAATAAATGGTATACCGAAGAATTATGAGAATTGCATGCTTTGGAAGTGATTAACAGCATGTATTGAGTGAAGTATGAATCAGCACTCTCTTGAGCAGCAGTACATTGGTGTATGCTAATCAGAGGAGGGATTGAGATTGACTTGTTATTGGTTTATGAGAAATGATAAACACGTCTGTTTGATTCCTAGATATGCCTCCTCGAAGAACCACGAATCAGCAGACAGAGCAGGGTAGTACCTCTATTGAGGTTTTGAATGCAGCTGCTACTCCAATGGAAACTTTGTTGAAACGATTCCAGTCGTTTAAACCACCAACATTGACAGGAACAGAAAGTGCTCTTTATTGTGAAAACTGGTTGGAAGATATTGAGAAGTTGTTCGAAGCACTTGATTACACTGATGAGCGTCGGGTGAAACTGATCATACACCAGTTACATGGTATTGGGAAAAGCTGGTGGGTGGCAACAAAGAAAGCGCTAGAAAGTCAGGATACTGTGATTACGTGGGCAGTATTCCGAACAGCTTTCTATCAATGGTTCTTCCCAGTTTCTTATAGGAAGGATAAAGGAGCGGAATTTGCAAACTTGCGACAAGGGCAGTTGAATATAGAAGATTACGTTGCCAAGTTCACAAGTTTACTAAAATTTGCGCCACATGTTGCTATGAGTGATGAAGCACAAGCGGATCAATTCATTAATGGATTGAATCCAGATGTATTTACCTTGGTAAATACTGGAAGACCAAATACTTTTGCTGATGCGTTGAATCGAGCAAAAGGAGCAGAAGCTGGATTACTAAGGCAGCGAAGAGCACAAATTCTGCCAGCAGCAGCCAAAGCAGCAGAGAACCCACAGATTCCACCACCCCCTCGCTTCGACGCTGGAAGCAGCAGCAGTGGGAAAAAGAAAAACTTCTTTAAAGGAAAAGGAAAACAATTTAAACGATCTGGAACCAACAGTTCTTCCAGCTCGAGCGATTTTAAACAAATGCAAACTGGACAACAAGCTGGCGATTATTGTACCAAGTGTGGAGGTAGACATGCCACAGAACAATGTAGAGGAGTGTCTGGCCTCTGCCGTATTTGCAATCAGCCGGGACATTTCACAAGAATATATCCTCAACGTAATTCTGGGAATGTCCAGAATTCAGCAGCAGCAAGAACAATGCCAACACCAGAAAGGCAAGCCTCTTCTGTACATTCGTATCAGCCTCAAAATCCACAACAAAGTAGACAAGGAGGAAGCTAGACAGTGAGCCAACCTCCTAAACAACAAGCTAGAGTGTTTGCATTAACGGAAGAACAAGCACAAGCAGCCCCAGACGATGTTATTGCAGGTAACTGCTACTTGTGCAACTTTCCAGCTTATGTATTAATTGATACTGGTGCATCACACACCTTCATCTCTGAGAATTTTGTTATATCACATAAGTTGTCTGCTGAACCCTTGGCTGAAATAGTATCGGTTTCTTCACCTCTGGGGAAAGGAATGTTATCGATCACTGCTGTTAGAAATTGTGTATTACAGTTTGAGGGTCACGCAATTGAAGTTGATTGTGTTGTGCTTGGATTATCTGATTTTGATTGTATTGTGGGCATAGATATGCTAACCAAGTATAGAACAACAGTGGATTGTTTTCAGAGGGTGGTTCGATTCAAACCAGAAAACGCTGATGAGTGGAAATTCTTTGGTAAGGGATCACGAGCCAGAATTCCTTTGGTCTCTGCTATTATAATGAATAATCTATTGCAGAAAGGAGCGGATGGATTTCTGATTTATGCAATAGACACAAAGAAAAATAGCCCGAATCTGGTTGATATACCAGTGGTTTGCGAGTTTGCCAATGTTTTTCCTAATGAGATTTCGGGATTACCTCCATATCGAGATGTAGACTTCAGCATTGAATTGATGCCAGGTACACAACCAATATCAAAAGCACCATATCGAATGGTACCAATTGAGCTAAAGGAATTGAAAGACCAGCTGGAGGATCTTCTCACCAAGGGATACATTAGACCAAGTGTTTCTCCTTGGGGTGCTCCAGTACTATTTGTGCGTAAGAAAGATGGATCGATGAGGCTATGTATTGACTACCGGCAACTGAACAAGGAAACGATAAAGAATAAATATCCAATTGACCACGAATAGATGATTTATTTGATCAGTTGCAGGGTTTGACAGTGTATTCAAAGATCGATTTGAGATCAGGATATCAACCAATTGAGCTAAAGGAATGAAAGACCAGCTGGAGGATCTTCTCACCAAGGGATACATTAGACCAAGTGTTTCTCCTTGGGGTGCTCCAGTACTATTTGTGCGTAAGAAAGATGGATCGATGAGGCTATGTATTGACTACCGGCAACTGAACAAGGAAACGATAAAGAATAAATATCCATTGCCACGAATAGATGATTTATTTGATCAGTTGCAGGGTTTGACAGTGTATTCAAAGATCGATTTGAGATCAGGATATCATCAATTGCGAGTAAGAGATGAAGACATATCGAAGACTGCCTTTCGAACAAGATACGGTCACTATGAGTTTGTGGTTATGCCTTTTGGACTGACTAACGCACCAGCAGTGTTCATGAGCTTAATGAACCGAGTCTTCCAAAGATATCTTGATGATTTCGTGATCGTATTTATTGATGATATTCTAATCTATTCGAAGAATTTGAATGATCATGCGAGTCATCTTCGAACAGTTTTGTAGACTTTGAGAGATGAGAAATTGTATGCTAAACTGTCGAAATGTGAGTTTTGGTTACACAAATTAGTCTTTCTTGGGCATATTATTTCTGAAGATGGTATTTCCGTTGATCCCAGTAAGACAGAGGCAGTAATCAATTGGCCTAGACCAAAATCTGTGCCAGAAATTCGAAGTTTTATGGGTCTTGCAGGGTATTACAGACGGTTTATTCAGGATTTCTCGAGTATTGCAAAACCTATAACGCAGTTGACACAGAAAAATGCACCATTTGTTTGGTCAGAAGCATGTGAGAATAGTTTTCTTGAATTGAAGAAGAGATTAACTACCGCACCAGTGTTAACAATTCCTTTGGGTACTGGTGGATTTGTTGTATATTGTGATGCATCTCACCAAGGATTGGGGTGTGTTTTGATGCAGCGAGGTCATGTGATTGCATACGCCTCAAGACAGTTAAAACCGCATGAAATTCGATATCCAATTCATGATCTCGAATTGGCAGCCATCGTATTTGCATTGAAGATATGGCGACATTATTTGTATGGCGAGAAATTTGAGATCTTTTCTGATCATAAGAGTCTGAAGTATCTATTTTCCCAGTCAGAATTGAATATGAGACACCGAAGATGGCTGGATTTATTGAAAGATTTTGATTGTGAAATCAAATATTATCCAGGGAAATCGAATGCAGCAGCTGATGCTCTGAGTAGAAAGATTTGTGTTTTATCTTTGACTACGATCGGGGTGTCTAATTTGATAGAAACTTGCTGCATTTCTGGGTATGTATTTGAAACATAAGGAAAACCAATGAGAATTTGTGCTATCAGTGCTAAACCTGAACTGCTGATTCAAATTAAAGAATCACAAAAGAGAGATTTGAATATCCAGAAATCGATTGAACTAGTGAAGTCTGGACATCAATCTGAATATCAAATCAGTACTGATGAGGTATTGTATGTGAATAGCAGACTTGTTGTTCCAGATATTAAGGAGTTGAAAGACTAGATTTTGAGTGAAGCCCATCGGAGCAAATTCAGCATTCACCCAGGTGGCAGGAAAATGTATAACGATTTGAAGAAACAATACTGGTGGAAACAAATGAAGACTGATGTGGCTGAATTTGTTTCAAAGTGTTTGAATTGTCAGCAGGTAAAAGCGGAAAGAAAGAAACCTGCTGGTTTATTACAGAGTCTATCAGTTCCTGAATGGAAATGGGATCATATTTCCATGGACTTTGTAACGAAATTGCAAAAATCATCCAGAGGTTGTGATGCAATTTGGGTGATTATCGATAGGTTAACAAAATCTGCGTGTTTTATTCCTTATCGAATGACCTAT
>KQ996600.1:0-11482 GCA_001598015.1 Dorcoceras hygrometricum | reverse complement strand
CAGCGTGTTTTGTCCTCACTCGCACGCACCCTGAGAAACTTCCAGAGGGTCACCCATCCCAAAATTGTCCCAAGTCAAGCACGCTTAACTTTGGAGTTCTTAAGTGATGAGCTCCCGAAAAGAAGATGCACCTTGTTGGTATGAGTAGTACCAATTAAATCTGATAAGCCTTCCTCAACTAACCTTATCATTACATCTTATAACATCCCAGTCTCATAATCCCTCTCATTCCGGTGTGGGATCGGTTCATTCATGTGCCCCTTCGTCTCTAGAAGCCTGCTAGGAGCCGCTCATTGTCCGTGCAACCTCTGGCACCGGCGATCACTCCCCGCCCTCTTTGAGCCCCGGACCTCACACAAAGAGCCTTAAATTGTTCGTCCAAAGTCTTCTGAAGTGCCTGCAAATAATTAACAACACTGTATATGACATGTATAATAATATACTCAAACATTGACAACTAAAAGTAATAGGTCAATGTTCTAACTTTACGTAATTTGGATCTATTGATGATGATGTTGAGATGAGATTCCCCTATGTATTTGTTGTCTTTCTCTAGTTGAAGGTTGATCCATCTCATTTGTAAATCTTGTCATTATATCTCTTCTCTTTCTTCGTCTTTCACACCTACTCGGATTATGGTGCAACTCAAATGTAAGTGGGTCCCAATATTCTACGCCGTCAATTGGACGAAATATTCCCTCGTACGTGTTTCGTACTCACTCATCAGAAACAAAATTTGAAAAGTTGTGTGGGATCAAATCCATATCATTTGGCTGTACAAAATTCATGTGAGCACGGTATACCAAAAATTATCCAATTTTCACACGATCATTCGTTCAAACTAAGTGTCACAACATGTATGTGCTGACCACGACCTTGCTGCCCCCTGTGACAACAGCTGTCGACTGATCTCATATTTAGTACACGACACAGTGTGCTCACTCAATCTTGTGGACCATTTGTCAAAATGCATAATCAGGTCTCTCATACAGGAAATTGAATTGGTTATTTTTATAACCGCAGATTTTAAGAAACTTTTATGTTTGATGTTTACTTCCTTTATGTTAAATCCTATGTTTAGTCTGTGTAGAGCTTTTTATATTACCATATTTTACCTGTTAGGCCCCTAGGCTCACTAGCCTTCATGGTTGCAGGTGAGGATGTTCCTTGAGAGTTGGACGACGCGAGCTAGAATAGATCGAGGAAGTGTGTTTATCCATATGCCAGTGTTTCCGTCCTGTTTCAGACCGTACTTCTTTTGAGAATGACATTGTAATATACCATTTCAGTTATAATTGTTTCTAAGCTGGTTTGGCACGATTTTTATCAAGAATAACTTTATTTTTTTTTTGTACTCCGATCTGTTTCGTTCTGAGCTATTACAGCCTGCAAGCTGTTTTTCTCTCCGATATGTTTTGGCCCTGAGCTGTTATTCGCAAGATGTTTT
The DNA here is from genome assembly GCA_001598015.1 of Dorcoceras hygrometricum. Classification (NCBI taxonomy): domain Eukaryota; kingdom Viridiplantae; phylum Streptophyta; class Magnoliopsida; order Lamiales; family Gesneriaceae; genus Dorcoceras; species Dorcoceras hygrometricum. The sequence goes on along the minus strand of KQ996600.1, from coordinate 10,035 downwards.
CAATTGAATATCCAAAAAGACCCTATTACGATTATTGTTGTCCGGCTTGAATGAGATCAGCTTACTTAATTATCATCAGTTTTTTACCATCACAATCCCTGATCTGTTTGTCCATGCGTGAGCTGACTCGTCCTTTAAAATTGCTCAACCATCCCTGAATCATATAGTTTCTTCGAAATCCTAAAGTTTGAAACAGTTGTATGCTTTCCATCGTACTTTAGAGATTGATTAGAAAATAAGTGGACTAGGGCGCCACACCAAGTAATTTTACAATAATGACGTAATTAAGAACACAATAAATATACGAAATAGGTTACAATGATGACATTTAGATAAACATAGCAAGATTATATAACAGTATTATCAAAACCTTAAAGCAAAAAACACAAAGAGCCTTCAATTGTCCATCCAAAGAGCCTTATATTATTCGTCCAAAGTCTTCCGAAGTGCCTGCAAATAATTAACAACACTGTATATGACATGTATAATAATATACTCAAACATTGACAACTAAAAGTAATAGGTCAATGTTCTAACTTTACGTAATTTGGATCTATTGATGATGATGTTGAGATGAGATTCCCCTATGTATTTGTTGTCTTTCTCTAGTTGAAGGTTGATCCATCTCATTTGTAAATCTTGTCATTATATCTCTTCTCTTTCTTCGTCTTTCACACCTACTCGGATTATGGTGCAACTCAAATGTAAGTGGGTCCCAATATTCTACGCCGTCAATTGGACGAAATATTCCCTCGTACGTGTTTCGTACTCACTCATCAGAAACAAAATTTGAAAAGTTGTGTGGGATCAAATCCATATCATTTGGCTGTACAAAATTCATGTGAGCACGGTATACCAAAAATTATCCAATTTTCACACGATCATTCGTTCAAACTAAGTGTCACAACATGTATGTGCTGACCACGACCTTGCTGCCCCCTGTGACAACAGCTGTCGACTGATCTCATATTTAGTACACGACACAGTGTGCTCACTCAATCTTGTGGACCATTTGTCAAAATGCATAATCAGGTCATGGCTGATTGGCTTGAATCATATGATAGTTCTACACAAGATCAATGAAATACTGAATGCAACGATTTAAAGTCAACTGCACTAATGCCGATATACGAAGTCGACGAGCTCCCTTCAAAACGTAATGTAGACAATCAGACATAAATACTGAACGCAATGATTGAAAGTCGTCTGCACATTCAGAGACAAAATCTATTCACACCGCGTGGATGCCTGAAAGTGGGTACCTCTTCAACAAAACTAATGGGATCACGATGTCTATCAGAGATAAGACGTACACCTATCAATCCTTGCACCATATGCTTTGAAAGAAGTTCTAGAAACCATTTCCAAGATTCGTAGGTTTCCCCATCAACTACTGCAAAAGACAATGGTGAGATTTTGTTGTTTGCATCTAGACCTACAACAATTAGCATCTTGTGCGTCTACTTTATATACAAATGGGTGCCATCAACACTAATAACTTTCCGCCAATGTCGGAACCCATTTATGCGTGGTCGAAAAGACCCAAAACACATAAAATTTTAATGCACGATTGTGAGTCGGTAAATTGTTCTACTCAAAGACAGTACCAGGATTATACTTCACAAGGTGTTAGAGTAAATTTCAGAAGTTTTGGTGATGAAAATAAAAAGAGATCAATCAGATCAAAGGCACAAGATCTGGACGAAGCTTACAATATTGGAGGTAGAAACCAGATCGGAGCAGATTCAAGATGGTTAAAGTCAAACCACCAAAGGTAATTTGGTCAAGATGGTTAAGGTCAAACCAGTCTAAAGATGCTTAGCCTAATAAGGACAGTTCAGTTGAGAAAATTCGAAGAATATGAAACAGAGAGCTTTGAGATGAAGAGCAGCAAAACAATGGTTTACAATTGAGAGAACAGATCACAGTGGTAGTGTTAAGTAGTATAACAGACCAGTTGGAGTGATAAGTGGAATAACAGACCAGCTGGAAGACCAGTTAAGCAAACCAGCTCGAAGCAGAATGATTTTACAAGTGTTATAGTACTGAAGATATTATCTAAATCAGTACAGAACAAAGATATGAGCAGAATACTTCAAAGAATATTGGATATAATCAAGCTCAGAACCCGATGAAGAAAAACAGCTCAATGTTCATAAACCAGATCGGGAACCCAGCTAAGCGGTACAAACTGAAGACGGCGCAGAGTTGATAAAAAGGGAAATGCATTTAATGGATATGTACTTTCATCGTACAGACATTTAAGACGCGGCAAAAAATTCAAATTGGATACACTCAACGTGTCTAATGTCTATATTTATTACCGTTATATCCAAAGGGTATAAATAGAAGAGAAGATCAGTTGTGAAGGAGTTACGGACTACAATGAGATTATCGAACATACGAGCTAACCAGCCCTTTACAAGCAAAAGCAGAGCTCATCTTAAACCAGCTCACAGCAAGTGACACATGCACAGATTGATTATTCATTTCCTGTGTCACACTATCTTCTATACTCACACTCTGTTGTGTTGAGCGATCATTGTAAATCATAAACAGATAGTGTAGAGTGCTAGATTAGTACAACCAGCTTAGCGCCGAGTTCTTTGTATTGCGACCAGATCGCGGATTTGGATTCGTTGGTTGATTGCTAGGAGTTCCTGAAGCTGCTGGTTGTAGGATCGGGTTTGTGCAATTGGTTGTATAAATCAAATCTTCTAGTGGAAATCCTTCCCATTGAGGAAGAAGGAGAGACGTGAGAGAATTAACTCCGAACTTCCAGAAACAAACCTCTCGTCTCTACATCTTTTACATTCACGCATTGGTTTAACTTGTTCACTGTTGGATCATGTTGTTTCCACATAAAATTCATTTTATTACACGATACAACAACATTCACTGAGAACCCTCTAAGCTGATAACTCGGCTGGAGGTTTGCGTCGAGCAATAAAATCTTTTGAACAAGTTTTAAAACAAAATTAGCAAAGGAGTTCATTCACGCCACCCTCTGAATTCCCAAGCTTGTTTTTTGATCCTACCAAGTTGTATCAGAGCTCGGTATCTCAGTGTTTGAACAGTTTATCAATTTGTATTCATTAAAATGTCGATTTCTCACAATAAGATTCCTATGTTCTCCAAGGAGGAATACGACGTCTGGAAGATCCGGATGCAGGCGCACCTAGCAGAATAAGACGACGACATGTGATTCGTGATAACCAACGGACCGATGCAAATAATAAAAATGAACACTGTTGTGGCTATAACTGCCGGTGCACCTCAGTGGATAGAGAAGCCTAGACCGAAGTGGACATCTGAGGACAAGAAGAAAGCAAATCTGGATAACGTCGCTAAGGATATATTGTACAAAACTCTAGAAAACAACATGTTTAGAAAGATCCAAACATGCACAAATGCGAAAGAGATCTGGGAGAAGTTGACCAAGATTTGCGAGGTCAATGAAGAAACGAAAGATGCAAAAATTTGAACTAATCAAGATGAAGCCTGAGGAGACCATGGCCGAATTCGATGAACGGTCTAGCTCACTGGTGATTGAGCTAACCAGACTAGGCAAATCCTATAGCAACAGAGAGTTGGCCCTGAAGGTGATGCGAGCACTTCCCAAGGAGTGGGATGTGAAAATGATGGCCATGAGGGAGTCGAAGAACTTGAATAAAATGGAGTTGCATGACTTGTTTGCCAATCTAAATGCATATTAGTTCGAGCTGGTAACAAGAACAGAGTTTGAGCCATCTACTTTCCAACCAACCAGAGCTCTTGCTGCTACGATTCCAGAAAAAATTCCATGTTCTACCAGCAGCAGATCGGTAGAGGAGATGAGCAAGGATGCCATGTCCTTGTTCATAAAGAAATTTGGAAAATTTATGCGGAAGCCTGGTCATTTCATGGCTGATTGCAGGAAACCAAGGCTGGATGCGAAGAAGCGACCAGATCGTAGCACCAGAAAGGATAATAAGGAGAAGAAGTTTTACCTGAAAGGGAGAATGGAGAAATCCATGGTTGCTGAAGAAAATAAAAGTGCTTGGGCTGACTCAGATTCAGAAGAATCCAGCTCTGGAACCTCCTCATCCAGCGAAAGCGAAGATGAAGCACAGTGTCTCATGGCCGATGACACTGAGAAGGTATTTGATTTTTCTAGTTCTGAATTCACACGTGAGAACCTTGTTATCGCATTAAATGAAATGGTCCTAGAATATAATAAGCTTTCTCAATCATTCGAGGAAGTTAAAGCCGAAAGAAAGAGCTGTGCGGTAAAATATGGGCTGGCTAGCTCAAGAAACATGCAAGCTGCTCTAAGTAAGCTTGAATCTGAGAATGTAGAATTGAGCAGCAGGTCCGAGGAGATGCTCTATGAGAATCAGCGGCTGGCAGGTATAATAAACTCTTGGACCAGGTCTTCTGCCTCCTTACAAAAGTTGCATAGAGCTACAAAGCCATCTGGTGATAAAACCGGATTGGGGTATTATAGCGATGAAGGCAGTACAGTAGAAACTAGTAGTACTCCAAGGCTGAAAATGACAAAGTTTAAAACAATGAAATTTGTAAGATCCATCACGGAACAACCTGTAGAGGCAAAATCTGATGAGGATAAGATAGCAGCTCGACCGATCTGGCAAGATAGATTTTGCGGGCTAGGATATACTGCTCCTGAGAAGTCTCGGGAGAGCTGGCTTAACAAAATAATTGAACTGATGCGGGGTAATCCCAAATTTGGTGGTTGAAACCAAGGACAATTCTCTCGACCTTCTACGAAGGATAGGCAATACAGGCGTAAATATCGCAAACCCAGATCACATGGCACATATACTGCTTACTCAACTCATAACAGATTAAAGAATGCACACGGACCTCACAAGTGCTTTGATTGACACACTGGTAAATGGATTAAGATTATCCAACTGTGGGTCCCGAAATGTCTAATCAAACCTTGGCCCAAATAGATCAAAAGGTACCAAATTTTCTTAACTTGTGATTGCAGGAACAACAGGTTTCCAGATTGCAGCAATCAATGTGGTATCTAGATAGTGGATGGGTGAGGCACATGACTGGAGATGCCAAGATGCTCACAGACATCAAATCATGCAACGGACCCAAGATCACCTTTGGTGATAACTCTAACGGTTACACTATGGGTAAGGGTAAGCTTACCCATGGTAATTTTACTGTCAACAATGTTCTACTTGTCGAGAACTTGTGCTACAATCTGATAAGTAACAGTTAGTTGTGCGACAGTAATTACTCAGTTAAATTTCAAAATCACACATGCACATTTTGAATCCGGAAGTTCTGACCGTGCTGGTAGGTTATCGATCTGGAAACACCTACAAAGTTGATTGGTCGGATCAACCGCATACAGAACAAACCTGCCTAGTAGCTGAATCTTCGAAGAGCTGGCTATCACATCAGCGGATGAACCATCTGAATTTCAAAACTATTGCCAATCTGAGTAAGCGTGAGTTAGTTGATGGCTTAGCCAAGTTGAAATTTTCAAAAGACAAGATCTGCTCTGCTTGTCAGCTGGGAAAACATTTAAAATCAACTTTAAAACTAGAGGCAGTGATAAAACCTCACGAAAGCTGGATCCTTTACACAAGGATCTCTTTGGACCAATACTCATAACCAGCTTAGGGGGAATGAAGTACACCTTTGTCGTGATAGATGATTTTTCAAAATTTACTTGGGTGTTGTTTTTGAAATCCAAATATCAAACTGCTGACCAGTTGATCAAACTTTTGAAACGTTTGCAAAATGAGCAATCTTGTAATGTCAACCGGATTAGGAGTGACAGAGGAACAAAATTTTTGAATTTTAAAATCTCCTCCTATATGGACGACATTGGAATTAAACATGAGTTAAGTGCAGCTAGAAAACCTCAGTAGAACGGGTTGGCTGAGCGTCGAAATTGCACTTTAAAAGAAGCTGCCACAACTATGATTTCTGATTCTGGTATATCAAACAAATGTTGAGCAGAAGCTATCAACATTGCTTGTTATACTCAGAACAGATTGATGATAAACAAACGACATGGTGTTACTCCATATGAGATCTGAAATGACAAGAAACCTGATATATCTTATTTCAGGATGTTTGGATACAGATGTTTTATCCATATTAATGGTAAAACATATTTAAGAGCCTTTGATATAATCTGATGCAGGTATCTTTCTGGATACTCAGTTGTAAGCAGATTCTATCGCGTCTTCAAAAACCAGACACTAACTGTTGAAGAATCGGTGCATGTGGTGTTTGATGAAACCAGCTTTAGATCAAAATCAGCTTCCAAGTTAAATGATCTATGTACTCGTCTGGAAGCCACCAATCTGGATGAATCAAGTTACGACGAGGCACACGACAGAAATCAAGCTGGTGACCAGCATGCTATGGATATGCCTATCACAAACTGAAACGAACTAGACTCTTTCTTTTTAAAGTATTTGCGGAATATATAAACTGAAAGTATGGCTCGTTCCCTTTTAAAATATTTCTAAATCATTTTCTCAACAATACTTTAAACGTAAATAAAGAAATATTTAAAACGTGAAAACATCCATACAGTTTAAAACCAACTGCGTAGAGGTACTGAAAATGAACATGTTTAAAGCCAACATCTGAAAAGTGTATCATAATAGAAGTGGAACATAAAGGCAGTTACGGGGTACTGCTGCAGCAGGCGCTCAGAGGTCCTCACCGCCAGTCGGGGTAAACTCAGCAGGATCATCACCTGCACCATTTAAACCTAGTGAGCCTAGAGGCTCAGCATGCTCTATCTTGTATCATAACAAAGTATATACTAATAAAGTCGCATGCAAGCATATACTTGTAATAAAATAACGTTAAAGCATGAATGCAAGCATGGTTTAAACATTGCTTCATACATTTCTTATCATACATAACATATAGCATACATAAGGCATGACATAGCATAGCATGAAAAACGTATGAGTCGTATCCTGAAGTGTGGACCATGGTCGATTTATCAATCTATAAACCAACGTACGCGACGGTGTGGTTCACCCGACCTTACCTCAGGATCCATATATGTCACACCTCTATGCTGCAACTTCATCATGCCGTGAACACATGGATCCATAAGCTCGTAATACATGGAAACAGAAGTTCAACAGGCCCGATATCCCGCATCTCCTCATCATAAATTGCCACAAATCATTCAAGTCCTCGGGTTTTATCTTTTAAAAGAACATGCCTTTAACATTCCATAAAGCATTCATGATGCATGCATTTCGTAAATTATGCAAGTTTAAAAGCTTAGCATGTTAATGTATATTTAACCCTTTTCTTTAAAACGTTTACGTACATAGCATACTACATATATGATTAAATATACATTCACGGGCTTCTACATTTTTTACTTCGGTCAAGGACTGCTTCAGGAGCCTGGCCCAATATTTCTAGACTTAACATTATCTTTAACCTAGCCCAAGACTTAGGGGTTCCTCTTTAATTCCTAACTCAATTCAATTTTGACTGAATTCAACTCAATTTTGACTTTAGAGATCAAAAGTCTAATTTTGACTAATTTCATATCAATTTTGGCTTTAAATAAAAGGTCTAATTTTGACTAGTTTCAAAATCAATTTGACTTTAAAATCAAGGGACTAATTTCAAAATCAATTTTGACTTTAAAATCAAAGGACTACTTTTGACTAATTTCAAAATCAATTTGACTTTAAAATCAAAAGACTAATTTTGACTTTAAAAATCAATTTTGACTTTAAAAATCAATTTAACAAATTTTGACCCGGTTAAGATCCCATGGTCAATTTTTACTTGAAAATCAATGACAAATTTTGACTTTAAAATAAATCCAAGGATCAATTTTGACTAAATTAAAAACTCAAAAGTCAATTTTGACCAATTTAAACTCAGATGACCAAAATATTATGGTCAATTTTGACTAAACTAAAAATCCAAAAACTCCACTTTTGACTTTCAAAACTTAAAATAAACACTAAGTCCTATTAAATTAAAAGTTTGACTCAATTTAAAATATTTGTCCAATTTCTTAAAAATTGGTCATTTGACTTAAAATTTAAAATAAGCGGTCCAACAATAAAATAACTTGGACCAACTTTAAAACATTTTGACTCGGCCCTCGACTAACCAACCCAGTCCAGCCATGACAATTTGAAAAAAACCACACATGCTAAAAATCATTTTCCAGGCATTAATTTGTCATGAAAAATTGCCAAAAATCTCATAAATTAAATAAATTCTAAAAATGCTGGAAAACATTTTAAAATATGCTTAAAACATCAAATAAATCCATCCACGAATTTTTACAAACTCTAAAACTCGAAATATTAATTTTCACAAAAATGATCCGACGAGGATCATTCGAATCGACAAAACGGTAAAAATCATTAAAAATCTATTCTTAACCAAATCACTCCCTGTTTCGACCCATGTCACCCTAACTCAATATAATAGTCACTAGACTAAACTATACTCAAAAACGATTCAGTACATGACCAACCCAACGTCCGCAAGCCTACTGCCCGTGCGCAGACTGCAACCAGGACACGTGCTAGCCATAAAATTCATAACTAATTCATTCATTGACCAAATTGCTTTCCATTTGGACCTACGTGACCCTAACTCAATACGCTATCCTTGGAAATCAACTTTGACCATACAGACTGTTGGTCCCTGTTTATCGAAGGAAACTAAGCAGCCGCTGGTTAAATGAGGTTTAAAAACATTTTGCGCGCTGCTACTAAAAACTGGAGGTGCAATACCTCTTGTTCTTGAACACTTAAAAACAATCACAAGAGCAGCGGAGACAGATCTGGTATGATTTAAAAATCATGCGGAAAATACCAGAACTGAATCCTAATATATTAAAACGATTCAAACAGATTTATGTGAAACATAAATCTGTTCAAAACTGTGCAAGTGCTTGTGTGTTGAACTGTGTATGCGTGAGTGCTGAATGTAAACTGCAAGTGTTGAAATATGCGATCCTAAGAATGTGCAAGTGCTGAACAGTAAACGTGTGTTATGCGTGCTAAAATAATGCGAGTGCTGAATGAATAAAAGAAATACGATACGCAGCAGGTTTGTTTCTGGAAGTTCGGACCTCAATGTCCTACATCTCCCCTTCTTCCACCTCGGAAGGATCCACTAGAAGAGAATTACAGTGTACGCACAACTCTCAAAAGATACATCTCACACACTAGGGAAATGCTCCTAAACGAGCTAATACAGATTCAGCAGTCGACACAATAAGCTCCTCTCAAGAATGATTGTCGACTGCTTCATCTTCCTGTGTTCTTCCCTTTCGTTGTTGTCTCCTTTTGATTTTCTCTTTTCTGTGCAACAACAATCATCAATCGTCAAACTTCTTCCTTCAAATCTTCTCCCTTAAATAGCCTCTGTTCAAATATAGCCGTTAGATAAATTCCAATATTTTCTGCGCTTGTCAAGGCTAATTCATCGTCTTCTTTCCATTTCCGTGAAACTCTCCTCTGTAAATTGTACTATTTCCCAGAATAGTACAAATCTTGTTCCCTGAAATTCAGGCAATTTGCACGACTTAATCTCAGCCATTGATTCTTCCATCTTGAGCGTTGATTGCGTTGAATGGCTGAATATTCTCCAACAGATTGTTCAACAGCTGTTCACTCAGCTGTTGTCTTTTCTTTGTCACAACACTTCGCGCAACAGCTGTTTCTTTGTCGACTGTATACTTTGCGTCTGGTTGCCACGCTTCACTACTTCTCTTGCGTCTGGATACCATGTCGACTGGATATGCAATAGCACTGAAGCTCGCGACTGGATCCACTGAAGCTCGTGACTGGTACATCATCTTGCGACTTGATGCATATCAACAGCTGGTCTACTATAGCTCTCGTCTGAAAGTACTGTTGATTGCGTCTGGATGTACTTGCAGCTGGTTGTCCAGTCGTTGTGATGGTCCCAGAAATAGGATCACTAAGTAAATAGGAGTTCAGAAGGGGGGGTTGAATGAACTCCTTCGATTTTTCTTTTTCAAAACTC
>KQ996598.1:0-18635 GCA_001598015.1 Dorcoceras hygrometricum | reverse complement strand
CCTGACACGAAACGTCATTGAGACTCTACATGATAGGCGTCTCACTTTGACCCGTTTGCCGACTCACTTGGGGTCATCAGGCGGCGGGATTGGGTGAGACCCCGATGCATGTTGGAGTCGATGCATCGTTGTCGAGGATTCACCGCTCGCAGACATGCATGGATATCCTATGCTATCTGAGGGGATAATAGTGTATAAATCTCTGGCCAGAGTACTAGAAGTGTTTTAGGTAAATGTGTTTACCTAGTTACACTCGCGATGTCACTATTCGATCTCCAAGATGTATGCATAGCTATCGGATCTATAGTGACTCTCGATTTACCAATGGTCGTTGATCTGATCGGGATATATGGATTGAAAGGACCGTACTGTATGCTAACCACGACCAACTGGTTCTTGCAGGCACTATCAGTGATACCTAGGGGATCATGGGGCGATGTTGCTAGACGCTCTTACCATGATCCGTTGGGCAAGTCCGGAATTGTGATTCCGGAGCCACAATGGTTGTGGGCCCACGGCTAACTGTATCCCTGAACCATTGAGGGTCACACAAGTACTGGATTCGAGATTCCCGCACGGATACTCAGCTCAATGTGTTGAGCATGAGAAGAGGATTTTGGGGAGTGCGACTTCCTAAAAGTCAACAGGGGTCAAATCGTGATTTCCCGCTGTTGAGGGGCAAAACGGTCATTTTGCACTGGGGTTCTGAAAAATGGTTTTTCATATCATAGTATTCAGTTTTGGAAACTGAGTCTATCCGTCCGATCTTATCGGCGATCGGAGTTACGATGAAGTCTCGGTGATGGAGATGAACCGAATGTTCATCCGTTGGACCCGGGCCCGTTAGGCCGGATCCAAATCCATCACTAAGTCTATTTAATTAGACTTAAGCTTCATTATACAATACTACTACACAACTACAAACCCTAACCCTAAGCGTGCGCCGTCCCTTCCCTCCTCTCATAAGTCGTCGTCCGCCTTGTGTTCGCCGGAATTGTTCCGGCCAACTTGACGAGGAGAATCCGTCCGCGCCGATCTCGTCAGGCCTTCTAGTGCAGGCTGACGAAGGAGTCTCGTTTCTGGTCGTGGACCGGATTGACGTTATCTACCGCCTCCTACCGTGAAGTGCCGGTTTCCTCGAGAAACTGGTCGGAGCCAGGCACGAGTTGCCAGCAAGGTAGTCATCTAAACACCCTATGAATGTCATAGATTGCATGTTTGTATTGAATTGTATTGATCGTCTCCCGGCAATTTTGTTCTTCCGCTGCCTCGCCGGGAGGCGTGATTCGGATCCACCGCGGTTCCCCAACATAAATGATTTCAAAATTACTCTAATTGCCCTTGTTGATTCTGGGGCAGATCATAATGTTCTACGCGAAGGCGTAATACCATCAAAATATTATGAAAAAACAACCGAAAAATTATATACCGCTAATTCAAAACCACTAGACATAAGATACAAATTACCAAATGCCCACATCTGTAATAATGGCTACTGTTTCAAAAATGTATTCACACTTGTCCGTGACATATCACAAGATATGATTCTCGGCACTCCTTTTCTAACACAAATTTACCCTTTTCAAGTAAATGATAAGGGCGTATTTACCAAAATTCATGGTCGACAGATCTTATTTCCTTTCATTACACCTTTTAAGCGAAAAGAAATATTATTATTACAAAATTCTTCAATATTTAAACAAATAAATATTATTCATCACAAAAAACAACATATTAAATCCTTAAAAGAAGAACTCCCTTATTTGCGTATTGAAGAACAACTGGCTGATCCTCCAATTAAAACGAAAATAATTGAATTAGAACAATTTATAACAACCCAAATATGCAGCGAGCTTCCAAACGCCTTCTGGGAGCGCAAAAGTCATATTGTAACTCTTCCTTATGAAAAGGATTTCAATGAAAGAAATATCCCAACAAAAGATCACCCCATCCAAATGAATCAAGAATTCCTACACCACTGCGAAAAAGAAATTCAAGATCTCTTATCCAAAAAACTAATAAGGCCTTCCAAATCACCTTGGAGTTGTTCTGCCTTTTACGTAGTAAAACAAGCAGAACTGGAACATGGAGTACCACGCCTGGTCATTAATTACAAACCCTTGAACAAGGTTCTTCAATGGATTCGATATCCAATCCCAAATAAAAGAGACCTAATTAATAGACTACATTCAGCCAAAATATTTTCAAAATTTGATCTCAAGTATGGTTTCTAGCAAATACAGATTGCTGAGACTGATCGTTACAAAACGGCTTTCACAGTTCCTTTTGGATTATGAATGGAACGTAATGCCTTTTGGACTAAAAAATGCTCCTTCTGAATTCCCAAGGATCATGAATGATATTTTCAATCCTTATAGTTCCTTCAGTATCGTCTACATAGATGATATCCTCATATTTTCTGACAATTTAGATCAACATTTTAAACATCTAAGACATTTTCTCCAAATAATTAAACAAAATGGTCTTGTGTTATCTCAAAAGAAAATGAAATTATTTCAGACTTCAATTCGTTTCTTAGGACATGATATAACAAAAGGACTTATTAGACCTATTCATAGAGTTATACAATTTGCTGAAAAATTCCCTGATCAAATCAAAGATAAAAATCAACTTCAAAGATTTTTAGGATGCCTTAATTATATAGCAGAGTTTTTCCCAAACTTACGACAAATCTGTCAACCTTTGTATACACGACTACAACAGAATCCCCCTCCATGGACAGATATCCATACAAGTATCGTTAAAAATATAAAATCCATAGTACAAACATTACCGTGCTTAGGCATACCCAATCCCAAAGCATTCATGATAGTTGAAACTGATGCCTCTGACATAGGTTACGGAGGTATTCTCAAACAACGTCTAGGGACCCAAGAACGGTTAGTTAGATTTCATTCAGGTCTCTGGCTCGGACCTCAAAAAAATTATTCAACTATCAAAAAAGAAATTTTATCCATTGTTCTTTGTATTTCAAAATTTCAAGATGATCTTTTTAACAAAAGTTTTCTTTTACGCGTTGATTGTAATTCTTCTAAGGAAGTCATTTTCAAAGACGTTCAAAATCTTGTTTCAAAACAAATTTTTGCTCGCTGGCAAGCCATACTTTATGTATTTGATTTTGAAATTGAATTTATCAAAGGGGAAGATAACTCTCTTCCTGACTTCCTAACCAGAGAATTTTTACAAGGACAAAAACATTTTATTGCAGATGGACCCATCAAAGCAGAAAATTCAAACTGCCAAATATTATGAACTACAAAAATTACTACAAAAGAATTGATTCAATTATCTCAACCCAGAACTCCAACCAAGACACCCTCTCAAAGACCTTCTGGCCCTTTCCCTCCTCTTACTTCAAATTTCAATAGATACAGCCCTCTTCAAAATTTACCTGAACTTCCTTACAAATCTGTTTTAGCCTCCTCTTCAAAACAAGTTCACACTACCACTCCAACACCTCCAGATAATGATGATCACAAATATGTTTCAAAGCCTTGGCCCGAAAACCTTGGGGACACTAATTCTGTAGAAATCGTCCACAATAAGGATCCCAAAGGTACAATCATTTTCTCCAAATGTATTATCAAACAAGTTATTTCTTCATCTCAATGGGATGAATCTCATTCACAGCCTATCAACACTTTCAAACTACGTGACTTCTCTGTTCATTTTGAACCTCCTTCATTAAATTATACAGATTATAAACATGCTTGGTTCAAAAACTTTTATTTTAGACCTTTCTCTCATTCGTGGTTTTTTACTTTCCACTCTGGTTGTGATTCAAATTTCCCTGTATGGTTCTATGAGTGGTGGAAACTCATGGGATCAGATTCTTCAATTTTACCCCGAGATGTCCAAAAAGGCCTCGAAGTTTATTCTGAATCCTCGTGCCTCCCAAATTTTCAAAAACCACTAAAATTTCATGCTGAATTCAAGGTCCCATGGATTTTCGCTTGGGATTTTGATTTTCAAAAACTTTACCCTGATCCTGTTCCTTTTTCATTAGTTAGAATTCATAAAATCAAATGGTGGGGCCGTTATCAAACCCACCTCTGTAATGAGCAAGTGGTTCGCCACTTCCTTTCCACCGGTCAAAAGCCCAAATATTCTTCTGATAAAAAACAAAAGGCTCATGCCCCTGAGAAACCCAAAGCCCAAACACCATCCAAAGAAGACTTCGACTCAGCTCAAAATTCTTTCTGGAAACAATTCAAAGACGACCCAGAATTTCAAAACCGCCTCTTCGAATTCATGTCTCAGTGTTCATCCAACTCTGCTAAGTCTAAAGAATCGGTTTCCTCCGACCCTTATGGAGGGCCCGCTTCCCAAGACCCCTTTGATATTTAAATCAAAGGCTCTTCAAAAAAAAATAATAAATAAATAAAAAAAATAGCTCCATTCATACTTGGCCAGAAGTTTCTTGGTGAAACGCGTGCCATATTTTTCATAATCTTTCAAATATTTTGTGGCCGACAGCATATTTTCAAAAGACGCAACATTTCAAAAAACGCGTGCAAGTGCAGGCAATTATCAAAAGACGACAAAGTTGTCAGCTCAAAAGAAGTTTATGGTACAAGACAACTTGCAAAAGAAGTCAAAAAGGTCAAGCCAACTTGCAAAAGAAGTCAAAAGGACAAAGAAAAAGTTTTGTATCGTGCAAGCCACCTCAAATGTATTGTATAATTGACATGTACTCTCACCTACCCTCTGCAGATAGGGATGGCTTCTTCCGTATCTTGTCAGCATATTCATAATGGATTAATCAAGAGGGCCAAGTTGCTTGTGCGGGGTCGCTGTCAAGGCCAGAAAACTTGTCCTGACATCAGGTCGGGAGACTATAGTTGTGCAGACTCGTTACACCTCGAGATCACGAGGTGCACTCTCGGGTCAAGAGGTCTTCCTGCAATAGGTGTTGCTGGAAGAGCTGAGGATAGTAACCTCCCCAACGAGTCCTAGACAAAGAAGTGAAGTGTAGGACTTGGAGTAGTGATCGGGACCCGAGGTGCAAACTTCTTCTCTCCGAGGGAAACCACGATCTGAGTGTAATCGCTCCGCAACCGTTGATTAAGTTTAATTGGATGGTCAGGATAAGTCCTAGCCCGGTGTTCGAATCGACTGCTAGAGTTCCCGAGGAGGTAGAGCTTAGTGTTTCGAGCTGGTCGGGCTTTGTGCCAACGATAGTCGGGCTTATGGTGCCGAGCTGGTCGGGATTAGTTCCAACGAGAGTTGGGCTTATGGTTCCGAGCTGGTCGGGCTTAATGCCAACGAGAGTTGGGCTTATGGTGCCGAGTTGATCGGGCTTATGTGCTCACGTGGAAGAGCCACGCGAGGAGGTGCCAATGCGGAATTGGGCTTAATTTGCCGAACGGATCGGGCTTACAGATTGCCAAGCTGGTTGGTCTTACACAGTGCCAAGGTGGTTGGACTTACAGAGTGCCAAGCTGATTGCGATAACATATTCCCAAACAGAGATAATAGACTCCCGAGCAGGGATAATAGACTCCCGAGCAAGGCCAGAGCAGAGCAAATAAGAGATTCCCTAGCAGGTCAAGATGACAGATTCCGAACAGAGCAGATAATAGATTCCCGAGTAGAGCAATAAGCGATGCTCGAGCAGAGCAGGGCAAGAGCAGAGCAGATAACATATTTCTGAGCATATCGGATTTGGTGCCAAAGGGCGTTGGGCTTTGTAGTATGGAGCTGATCAGGCTTATAAGTTTGTTCTAATAATGCTCAGTTAAGGATGCAAACCGAGGAGGGTGAACGTAGAAAAAAACATCTTTTGATCGGATCGACTTATTGCCAAAATTCAATATTTGATCAAGTAGAGTAATTGCATAACAAAATGAGAACTGACCAAAGCTTAGAGTTTTTCTGTATTTGGATGATGTTCTAGTGTCATCAGCCTCTTCCTGGCACATCAGTATTTTCGCGGAGGGTCCGTGTAGATAGAAATGATCGATCTCTGGTTGTCGATCTAGAAGATGTTCTATCATCAGTTGAGCAGTTCATTCTGCTGTGAGGCCCTCATGCTCGGGTGCTTGGGTTCTCCTGCCTCCCGACATCTGGTCCTTATGGGTAGCCTATCTCGTTTCTTCTATTGCCATTTCCCACAGACGGCTCAAATTGATGTAACCGAATTTCGCTCAGCCAATGAGCTCACCACGTTGGACATTAGGTCGGAAGGTCGGGAGTCTATAGGTCTGGAGGTCTGGAGGTCTGTATACCTGTAGGTAGGGAGGCCTGTAACTCTGTAGGCAGGGAGGCCTGTAACTCTGTAGGTCGGGAGGCCTGTAAGGGAGATCTATAGGTCGGGAGGTCTGTAACTCTGTAGGTCGGGAGGCTTGTAACTCTGCCCTCGGGGGATGAGCTGGACGTCCTTCCTGCAATGACCTACAACCACATACATGGGTCAAAGGGCGTCGGCAGTCATCCCGACGAAGGTCCTCCGATGCTTAAGTCAGCTCGGGTTATTGAGAAGATATAGAGAGTGCAGAGAATAAGTCTGCTGAATGTCAATAAAATGTAAAAATACCTGGGTATTTATAGAAGAGCTAAGGGGTTGCGTGTACTTGTCTGGGTAATTATGAATTAGAGTGGGTCTGACATGTACTCTCACCTACCCTCTGCAGGTGGGGATGGCTTCTTCCGTATCTTGTCAGTGTATTCATAATGGATTAATCAAGAGGGCAAAGTTGCTTGTGTGGGGTCACTGTCAAGGCCAGACAACTTGTCCTGACGTCAGGTCGGGAGACTATAGTTGTGCAGACTCGTTACACCTCGAGATCTCAAGGTGCACTCTCGGGTCAAGAGGTCTTCCTGCAATAGGTGTTGCTGGAAGAGCTGAGGTCTTCCTGGAAGAGCTGAGGTCTTCCTGCAATAGGTCTTCTTGGAAGAGCTTAAGTCTTCCTGCAATAGGTCTTTCTGGAAGAGCTGAGGTTTTCCTGGAAGAGCTGAGGTCTTCCTGGAAGAGCTGAGGTCTTCCTGCAATAGGTCTTTCTGGAAGAGCTTAGGTCTTCATGCAATAGGTACCACCAGAACCACGCTGTGATACCAACTGAAACGAACCGTACTCTAGAATTTTTTTTTAGATCGTGTGCGGAATAAATAAACTAAAAGTATGGATCCCTTTTAAAACGTTTTCTAAACCATCATTTTAAAACATAAATAAAATAAATATCTTAAAACGTGAAATCATCCATACTGCTTAAAAACCAGACTGTGTAAAAGTACTGAACATGGACATGCTAAAATCAATATCTGAAAAGCGTATCATATCAAAGATAAATATCAATGCGGCCACGGGGTATAGCTGCAGCGGATGCTCAGAGGTCCTCACCGTCAGTCGGGACATAATCCACAGGGTCATCACCTACACCATTTAAACCTAATGAGCCTAGAAGCTCAGCATGCTCTATCTTTTAAAATATCAAGGTGCATACTAGTAAAACCACATGCAAGCATATACGTGTAATAAGATAACTTTAAATCATGCATGCATGGATGATCATAAAACATGGTTCGTAACATAAGTCATAATGTATCGTAATCGTATAACATATATCATAAGGCATGACGTAACGTAACATAAAAACGTATGAGTCGTATCCATGAAGTGTGGACCAAATTCGATTTATCAACCTTAAACCAACGTACGTAGCCGACCTACATAATCATGACATTAACAGAGGTTCAATGGTCCCGGTCTCCCACATCCGCTCATCGTCTATCATTATACATTAACAGAGGTTCATCGTGTTGGCGAAAGTGGCGGATCCGGATCCCGTTTCCCGGGGCGCAGCGGAAGTTTAAAAATTTTGCACCGGGAATCATTCAATACATCAAAACAATACAATAAACCATACATAGGATGTTTATCGATTGTTACCTCGCTGGCGTCTAGGCGCCTGGCTCCGACCAGTTTCACAGGGAAACTGGCACTTCAAAAGGTAGGCGGCGGTAGATCGTCTAATCAGGTCCACGATCGGAAGCACGATCCTTCGTCAGCCTGCACTAGAAGGACTGACGAATTCGACACGAACGGAATCTCCTCAGCACGATGATAGGAGCAAGTCCGATAGCAAGGGGCGGCGGCGCGTGGCCGGCGACGGGCGGCGCGTGAGGCGGCGGCCGAGGGAGAAGGGAAGAGGAGATGGGGCGACGACTGCTATGTAGGCTAGGGTGTGTGTCAAGTATATTTTGTGTAGCCCTAGGTCTAGCATAAGTAGACCAATGATGGGCTTTCACTAGCCCAATGGGCCTGGGGCGGGCCCAGGTCCATATGAACATTCGTTTCAACCGTACCAACATGGCTTCATCACAATTCCGATCGACGATCAGATCGGACCGATATGATGCGAAAACAATTTTTCAGACCACCTAGTCCAAAATTACAGTTTAGCCCATCAACTTTGGGAAATCGCAATTTTACCCCTGTTGACTTTTAGGAAGTCGCACTCCCTAAAATCCTCCTCCTATGCTCAACACATTGAGCTCAGTTTCCGTGCGGGATTAGTGAATCCAGTACTTGTGTGACCCTCAATGGTTCAGGGATACAGCTAGTCGTGGGCCCACAACCATTGTGACTCTGAAATCACAATTTCGAACTTGCCCATCGGATCATGGTAAAACGCCTAGCAACATCGCGCCATGAACCCCTAGGTATCACTGATAGTGCCTGCAAGAACCATTTGGTCGTGGTTAGCGTACAGTATGGTCCTTTCAACACATATATCCCGATCAGATCAATGACCATTGGTAAATAGAGAGTCTCTAGAGATCCGATAACTATGCATACATCTTGGAGATTAAATAGTGACATCGCGAGTGTTACTAGGTAAACCCATTTACCTAAAACACATCCAGTACTCTGGCCAGAGATTTATCACACTATTGTCTCCTCAGATAGCATAGGATATCCACGCATAACAGCGAGCGGTGAATCCTCGACAACGAAGCATCGACTCCTACATGCATCGGGACCTCACCCAATCCCGCCACCTAATGACCCCAAGTGAGTTGGTAAACGGGTCAAAGTGAGGCGCCTATCATGTAGAGTCTCAATGACGTTTCGAGTAGTGAGGACTAATCAGTACAACCAAGACCTCGGACTTATCCACTCGACAAATGGTAACCACTTGGAAAGTCCGAACGAGGGTAGTTCGATAGATCACCAGGTCACTATCCATCTGCATGCTCAGAAAATCACAATGTTCCCTACCAATGAAACATGGTATTTCACATCGCAGATGCTAGTCTCAAGCTCGGGCGGCCTTATCCTCATTTTGACGGCCCAATCGACTAGGAACGAATTCAGAATACACAGTGACTATTAGATGTGTTTCATGATAGACATCATATCCACTATCACATCTAACATACACTATGGTTCATTCTAGGTCTTTATCCAACACAATTGTTAACATTATAACATAATGAAAATAAAGAATGCTATATAGTAATGCGTTTCATAAATAAAGATCGTTATACACAAGAGTCAATAAAACCCACACGCCACAAGTTGGCTAGTTGGGCATCTACTCTAACAATCTCCCACTTGCCCTAAAGCCAACTACTCATCAGACGCAGTCCCATTGTTTCGCGATGTTTTTCAAACAACGGTCCTGGCAAGGGCTTCGTAAGCGGATCAGCAATGTTGTCTGCAGAGACGACTCTCTCAACTGCTATGTCACCTCTAGCCATAATATCCCGGATTATGTGGTTTTACTAGTATGAACCATGTCCATCAGGGTTCGATTACGACGCTCCGCTACACCATTGAGTTGTGGTGTGGCCGGAGGGGTCCACTGTGAGAGAATCTCATTCTCTTTTAGATAGTCTTGAAATTCAGCACTCAAGTATTCACCACCTCGATCGGATCGAAGTGCCTTAATACTTTTCCCTAGCTGATTTTCTACTTCAGCCTTGAATTCTTTGAACCGTTCAAAGGATTCAGACTTGTGCTTCATCAAGTACAAGTACCCATACCTAGAGTGATCATCGGTAAAGGTGAGAAGTATGTGTGACCGTACTTAGTACCAATGCTAAGTGGGCCACACACATCAGTATGGATCAAATCCAATAGGCCTTGAGCACGTTCAGGCTTGCCCTTGAAGGGTTGTTTAGTCATCTTTCCCTTGAGACAAGACTCACAAGTCGGTAGGGAGTTAATGTCTGACGAATCAAACATGTCACTCCTAACTAACTTGTTCATCTTACTTAGGGAAATATGACCTAGCCTAGCGTGCCAAAGTTGTGCTTGGTTTAAGCTATCATTTTTCCTTTTAATTGTTGTTGTATGTGTTTCCACATCGCGAGTTGGAACAGCTTTTAATTTTAAGGTGTATAAGTCGTTTTCGCTTTCCCCAATTCCAATCAAACATTCATTCTTGTATATATTGCAAATCGAATTAGCAAAATGACAAGAATATCCATCACTATCAAGCATAGAAACAGAAATAATGTTCTTTATCAATTCAGGAACAAATAAAACGTCTTTCAATAACACTTCAAATTCGATGACAGAAATAAATAAACATCTCCTATAGCTACTGCAGCAACTCTTGCTCAATTGCCCAACCTCAAGTGGGTCTCACCCTCTCTAAGACGTAGGCTTCTTGTCATCACCTGCAAATCATTGCAGATATGAGATCCACATCCGGTATCAAGTACCCAAGAAGTCGAATTAAGAGACATATTTATTTCGATATAGAACATACCTTTTGCAGTTCGCAACTGCTCGAGGTACTCCTTGCAGTTCCTCCTCCAGTGCCCAGGCTTGTGGCAGTGGTGGCAAACATCCTCAGTCTTGTTTGGCTTGGAAGCCTTTGCCTTGGGCTTCTTGGTGGGCTTTTCCTCCTTCGCAGGGGCAGAACGCTTCTTGCCCTTGCGTTGGCCCTTCTTCGCAAAGATCCCATAAGGAGGACGGGCTTGTCCTTCTTTATGGTCCCCTCGAACACGACCAGCGTGTTAACCACCTCTTCAAGGGTGGCTTCCAGTTTGTTCATGTTGAAGTTGACCACAAAGGGGTCGAATGCAGCGGGTAGTGAGAGAAGAAGAAAATCCACAGACAGCTCATGTGGAAGTGTGATGTCAAGGCCCACCAACTTTTCAATGAGCCCAATCATACGAAACTCATGCTCGCGGACCAAAGTCCTATCGCGCATGCGGCTCGTCATAAGCTCCTTGACAGTGGTGAACCTCTCATGTCGAGAGTTCTCCCCATACAGTTCTTTAAGATGAAGGTGTATGTCAGCAGCATACACCGTCTTCTCAAAGCGTCGTTGCATTTCGTTTGACATCGATTCCATCATATAGCATCGAGTCTTAAGCTCGTCATCCCACCATTTGTTAAGCTTAGTCAGCTCCTCAGGGCTGATATCAGCAGGGGCTTCCTTCGGAGGGCTCTTGTCTAGCGTGTAGAGGAGCTTCTCCGAAGCCAACACAATGTTGAGGTTTCGAAGCCAGTCTTGGTAGTTCAGACCGGTGAACTTGTTGCTATCCAGTATAGCAGCGAGTGGGTTTTTGATCGAAGATATTTTATAAGCAGTTTATACTGAAAAGAAAAACAGACATGTATCACTAACTATATATGAAAAACGCTAAGACATAAAACAAGGTCATTTAGTTTCATGAATTACCCTCCCACTATTTTAACGATTTCACCACCCTCTAATGAAATCGAGAAAGCAAGTTTCCTTAGTGGATACTCAGAGTCCAATCAAGCGATCATGGTCCCGAATAATATCAGCCAACCATGACCCCCAAAAGGTAGAGCCCAATTGCAACCGGTGCAACCTCCATGTATTCACCTCACGTCCAGTAAGGGCCCAATAATATGACGCCGATTACTATCACATGTCAAGATGATCCACCAAATGTTGAGTTGTGAAGGACGGTCCCCTTAACGTCCCCAATAATATGAGCCAACGTTAAAGGGAGTTCCAACCGACTCACAACAATTGTCAATGACGTGTACAGCTTTCCGACATATATAACCCCCTCAATAATATGAGCCGGGCAAGGTATGCGGGTAGCATCGACGTACACTCATTGTTGATGGAAGGCAAGAAAATTTAAACAAATTTAAATTCCCTTAGTTTATCGAATAAACTTTTAAACTTGATATCAGTTTTAAATAATATTTAAAACGAGGGATTTTATTTTGGTCTCATCAATATTTTAAATCATAATTTAAAACATGCGGATTCAACAGACATATATCGAATATATAAAAACTTTGGTATGATCGATCGCGAGAGCTATGCGGTCCGTGGTTGCCAATCACGGACCTGGGTCCAGTCCTAGGTGAAATGCAATATGCAATGCAATCCTATTACAATTGCTTCCGGTTTTACAGATCTTCGGTCTTCAATATCTTTGATCGTCATCTCCACCGTCTTCAAATGTCCTCCCACTAAATCTAGTAATTTACATTTAAATTGCCATGACACATTGGGATACAAATTTGTAGGGGTGGGAACGGGCAACAAACAGACCCACTTTATAACGATATAACATCAATATATATTCAACCAAAATCGCAAAACCTAAAGCATACACCTAACACATTGGGCACGGCTCTCGATCATCCCAAACATGCAATCAATCTAATTAATTGACATAAATTAAATAATCAAATCATATTCGACAATTTCCTATAAAATCATATTTTAATTATAAAATCATATTTTATAATTAAAATCGCATTTTGTCGACAAAATCATATTTTATCAACAAAATCATATTTTAATTATAAAATCATATCCTATAATCAAAATAACATTTTGTTAATTTTAATTGCATCAAATTTGGCTTAAAACAATTTTAGGCCCAAAATCTCAAAAATTTCAAAATCAATTTGGTCCAATCAAAATTCGGCCCAATATCAAATATTGGCCCAAAAAATTCACGGGCTGCTCGGGACAGGCCCGAAACATAACCTAGAAGAAATTAGCCGTCGCAACGCTGCCGTAAACATCACCGGACGGCGGCCACCGCCACCACATAGCGTGCGGCACTCGGCCGCACGCTTCCCGCGACGTGCGCGGCATGGCCACGCCATGCATGGCGCAACCAGCGCACCACCGTGCGTTACATTAGCGCACGATGGCCGGCCAGCATGCGACAGTGCGTGCTGGCCAGCGCGCGGTGGCGCGTGCGCCGCTGCGCGAGTAGCGCGTGATGGGGTGCCGCAGCATGCGGCGGCGCCGGCAGCCTACTTTTAATAATTTTTTTTTTTGATTATGAAATAATTGAAATCGATACAATTCAGGCATAAAATGTATTCAAGGATCCGAGCCTGTGCTTTGATACCACTTGTTGGCGAAAGTGGCGGATCCGGATCCCGTTTCCCGGGGCGCAGCGGAAGTTTAAAAATTTTGCACGGGGAATCGTTCAATACATCAAAACAATACAATAAACCATACATAGGATGTTTATCGATTGTTACCTCGCTGGCGTATAGGCGCCTGGCTCCGACCAGTTTCACAGGGAAACCGGCACTTCAAAAGGTAGGCGGCGGTAGATCGTCAGGTCCACGACCGGAAGCACGAATCCTTCGTCAGCCTGCACTAGAAAGACAGAAGAATTCGACACGAACGAAATCTCCTCAGCACGACGATCGGAGCAAGTTCGATAGCAAGGGGAGGCGGCGCGTGGCCGGCGACGGGCGGCGCGTGAGGCGGCGGCCGAGGGAGAAGGGAAGAGGAGATGGGGCGGCGGCTATTGAGAGCTAGGGTTGTATATTGTGTCTTGTGATGTGTAGCCCTAGGTCTAGCATAAGTAGACCAATGATGGGCTTTCACTAGCCCAATGGGCCTGGGGCGGGCCCAGGTCCATATGAACATTCGTTTCAACCGTACCACCGTGGCTTCATCACAATTCCGATCGACTCAGTTTCCAAAACTGAATATTATGATGTGAAAACAATTTTTCAGACCACCTAGTCCAAAATTACAGTTTAGCCCCTCAACTTTGGGAAATCGCAATTTGACCCCTGTTGACTTTTAGGAAGTCGCACTCCCTAAATTTCTCCTTCTATGCTCAACACATTGAGCTCAGTTTCCGTGCGGGAATCATGAATCCAGTACTTGTGTGACCCTCAATGGTTCAGGGATACAGCTAGCCGTGGGCCCACAACCATTGTGACTCCGAAATCACAATTTCGGACTTGCCCAACGGATCATGGTAAAGCGCCTAGCAACATCGCCCCATGATCCCCTAGGTATCACTGATAGTGCCTGCAAGAACCAGTCGGTCATGGTTAGCGTACAGTACGGTCCTTTCAACACATATATCCCGATCAGATCAACGACCATTGGTAAATCGAGAGTCGTTAAAGATCCGATAACTATGCATACATCTTGGAGATTAAATAGTGACATCGCGAGTGTTACTAGGTACTCCTACATGCATCGGGACCTCACCCAATCCCGCCACCTAATGACCCCAAGTGAGTCGGTAAACGGGTCAAAGTGAGGCGCCTATCATGTAGAGTCTCAATGACGTTTCGAGTAGTGAGGACTAATCAGTACAACCCAGACCTCGGACTTATCCACTAAACAAATGGTAACCACTTGGAAAGTCCGAACGAGGGTAGTTCGATAGATCACCAGGTCACTATCCATCTGCATGCTCAGAACATCACAATGTTCCCTATAATGAAACATGGTACTTCACATCGCAGATGCTAGTCTCAAGCTCGGGCGGCCTTATCCTCATTTTGACGGCCCAATCGACTAGGAACGAATTCAGAATACACGGTGACTATTAGATGTGTTTCTTGATAGCCATCATATCCACTATCACATCTAACATACACTATGATGCATTCTAGGTCTTTATCCAACACAATTGTTACATTATAACATAATGAAAATAAAGAATGCCATATAGTAATGCGTATTTCATAAATAAATATCGTTATACACAAGAGTCAATAAAACCCACACGCCACAAGTTGGCTAGTTGGGCATCTACTCTAACACATCGGGCCCCGGTATCCCGGATCCGCTCATCGTTTATCTTGCCATAAGTCACTTCAATCCCTCCATTTTTTCTTTAAAAACATGCATTTATCATTTCATAAATTTTCATGATGCGTGCATTTCATAAAATAATGTAATTTGGACCAAACTTTAAAACATTTGACTCGACTATCGACTAACCGACCTGGTCCAGCCATGACAATTTAAAAATCACACAGGCTAAAAATCATTTTATAGGCATTAATTTGTCATGAAAAATTGCCAAAAATCTCATAAATCAAATAAGTTCTAAAAATGCTGGAAAACATCTTAAAATATCAAATAAAGTCATCCACGAACTTTAACAGTCCCTAAGACTCGAAATCTCCATTTTCACAAAATGACCCGTCGAGGCTCACTTCGAGCGACAAAAAGGTAAAAATCATTAAAAATTCATTTTTTTTAACCAAATCACTCTTTGTTTCGACCCACATCACCCTATCTCACCCACTAGCTACTGGAAGAAACGATACTCAAAAACGATACAGGACGTGACCAACCCGATGCCCGCAATCCCACTGCCTGCGCGCAGACTGCAACCAGGGCACGTGCTAGCCATAAATTTATAACTAATTTTTTCCTTGACCAAATCGCTCTACGTTTGAACCTACATGACCCTAACTGAATGAGCTATCTCCTGAGATCAACCTTGACCACACAGACAACATAGAAAGACTTAACCGACCCCAACAACTCTACTATCGCACACAGACAACAAAGGACACGTGCTGATCATAAAATTTGTAACTAATTCATTCCTTGACCAAATCGCTTCCTGTTTGGACCTACGTGATCCTAACTCGATGGAATAACTACCTGGACCACCCTTGGACCAAATCCTAGCCCCATGAACCAACCATGACCGAAGCATGTCAAGACTGAATCAAACACGTGTTGAAAAACATGATGCATGCATGGATCTCAAACCTTAAACATGGATCTAATCAATACAAATCATGCACATAATTTTAAAAAAATAGTATACTATGATTTAAATAGTGAGAAAAGGAGAGATATAACATGTCTGGATTGGAGAAAGAGGAGATCTGCGAGTTACCGACGTGTAGGACGCGAGATCAGGACCAAAACCACCTTGAAACACCAAGAACTTGAAATTTTCATTCTTCAGGGGAGGGAGGAGGTGTGGGAGTGAGAGAGAAGAGAATGTAGGCTAGGTTTTACAAAATTTTTGAGTTTGAGAAAATGAGGGTAACTAAAATGCCCCCCTAAGGTTTAATTAAGAAAATTAAAAAGGATTTTTACTATTTTATCCTTCCATTAAGTTACCAATTATGCTTAGAAATAATAAATTTGTTCTTAAAAATATAAGGGCTTAAAAATCTCAAATAATTTTCATCTCAGTCGTCCCTAGTCTGGTCCACGCGTCCGGACTCAAACAGACTAAAAATGAAACATGCATATCATGCAACATTAAAACTATAAATAATTCATATAAAATGGCATATAATTTTCTAAAATGATTTTTCCCCTATTCATGCACTCATTTCTACGTATTCATAATTTCTAGGCGTTAATCTCTCCCCCTTGAAAGGAATTTCGTCCCTGAAATTAAGTACGTACGAAATAGCTCAGGGTAGCGCGTCCGCATATCGGCCTCAGTCTCCCAGGTAGCCTTATCCTCTGAGTGATTCTGCCACCGGATTTTGACCATCGGAATACTCCACGCTCTAAGTCTGCCCACCTCTCGAGCCAAAATCTGCACTGGTCGCTCCTCGAATGATAAGTCTGGCGCTAACTGGAGCGGCTCAAAATCCAATACATGTGACGGATTCGGAACATAATTTCGCAGCAGTGAGATGTGGAAAACATTATGGACCACTGACAAACTGGGTGGTAACGCTATTCGATATGCCAAAGTATCAACCCTCTCCAAAATCTCTAATGGTCCAATGAACCTCGGACTAAGCTTGCCCCTCCGACCAAAGCGCAGCACGTCCTTCATGGGCGATATCCTCACAAACACATGATCCCCAACAGCTAGCTCCAGATCTCGTCGTCTCTGATCGGCATAACTCTTCTGACGACTCTGGGCTGTCCTCATCCGATCTCGAATCCTCGTCACTACATCCGCTGTCTGCTGTAGTAACTCCGGTCCAATCAACACTCTCTCTCCAACCTCGTCCCAGTGCACGGGATATCGACATCCTCCCGTACAGAGCGTCATACGGAGCCATCCCAATCGATTCCTGAAATATGTTGTTGTACGTGAACTCTACTAGCGGTAACCTCGAGTCCCACGTACCCTGGAAATCTATCACACAGGCTCTCAGCAAATCCTCCAGAATATGGATGACTCTCTCTGACTGACCATTCGTCTACGGGTGAAACGCCGTGCTGAACGACAACCTAGTCCCCAAGGCGGCATGTAAACTCTTCCAAAACGCAGATGTAAATCTGGTGTCTCTGTCAGACACAATAGAGATTGGTATGCCATGCGGCCTGACAACCTCTCTGATATAAAGCTCGGCGTACTGCGTCAGGGTGAAAGTAGTCTTCACCGGTAGGAAATGCGCTGACTTGGTGGTCTGTCCACAATCAACCATATCGCCGTGTATCCTCTGGTACTCCTAAGCAATCCAACCACAAAGTCCATCGTAATATGCTTCCGCTTCCACTTCCACTCAGGAATCGAGAGTGGCTGCAATAACCATGTCAGTCGCTGATGCTCTGTTTTGACCTGCTGACAGGTCAAGCACTCAGATACAAATCTCCCAATATCCTTCTTCATCCCCGGCCACCAATACAGTGTCTGCAAATCTCTGCACATCTTTGTACTCCCTAGGTGGATGGAGTACGTCGATGCATGCGTCTCTGCTAAGATCTCTGCTCTCAGCTACCCAGTACTCGGCACCCACATGCGCCATCTGAAATGTACAATCCCATCCTCAACTATGTACAGGCCTCGGCCTCTGGCCTCATCTCGCTGTCTCCATTGCTGTAACTGCTCATCGGAGGCCTTCCCACCTCTAATCCGCTCTCAAAGAGTCGGCTGAACAGTGTGCGCTGCCAAACTCGGTGCACCGCCTCCTGAATAAAACTCTAGTCCAAAACCTCTCTATATCAGCCTATAGTGGCCTCTCAACTGATAAACATGCCACTACTGCAGTCTTTCGGCTCAAAGCGTCTGCCACGACATTAGCTTTACCCGAATGGTAGCTAATGTCACAATCGTAGTCCTTCACCAACTCTAGCCATCTGCGCTGCCTCATGTTCAGCTCCTTCTAGGTGAAGAAGTACTTGAGGCTCTTATGATCGGTGAAAATCTGACACTTCTCACCGTACAATTAGTGTCTCCAAATCTTCTGTCAGGCCTCGTGCTCACAACAGATAAACACATGCGGAAGCTATCAAAAAGTGGGTAAAATTTTCGCTTTTAGGCCCAACGGTTTAAAACGATATAAGTTAAAATAATGCGATACTCAAAATAAGATCCCAGTTTAAAACCAATAAGGCAAACTGCCAACAATAATAGCATACAGAATTCCAAACATAACAGACTCCCCTAAGAATACAACAACAAAGCGCAGGGCATCTCCCTGGCTAACTGCTATATATATATATAAGTAT
>KQ996597.1:0-15889 GCA_001598015.1 Dorcoceras hygrometricum | reverse complement strand
AAGTAATATAATAGTGTTAGCGCTTTTCTTTGCGACTGATTGATGCGCTAACGACATCGTTTCTTTAAGTCATAAAATATCAGCAGGTAGTCTTGTTATCCTATCTGCTGATTTCTCCAACGACATCGTTTCATTTAAATACGATTGTTTTTAAAACAAGCTTGCAGCTGGTTTTGTTTATTCCAGCTGGTT
This sequence comes from Dorcoceras hygrometricum, assembly GCA_001598015.1. Taxonomy (NCBI): domain Eukaryota; kingdom Viridiplantae; phylum Streptophyta; class Magnoliopsida; order Lamiales; family Gesneriaceae; genus Dorcoceras; species Dorcoceras hygrometricum. Next base: position 15,697 of record KQ996597.1, on the reverse strand, counting down.
CATTTAGCGATAGTTGTAAGGAGCAGAGGTTTCATAAGTGCTGTTCCATTTTCTTGCGACTGATTTTCCTTTCACCAGTTTCATTTCAACGATATGTTTCCATAGTCGAATTCGATACTCAGTAAAGTTTTAAAATGGGAAGCAAATGTTTAAAATGATGGAACCCGATGTATTACAGAAATGCTTTACGAAAGAATGTAAGGGATCAAAGTTTATTTTAAGATTATGGAATAGATAGTTGACGGTCACCAACGAGAAGGATGAGCAGTTGTCGAGATGTCGACTGCCCTTTCATAACGAGCTATATGCTAAAACTGATATCGGGAGTCATTTTGATCAAAGTGCATAACGGACCATCAGGAGCTTATATGCCATAGTCTAAAGAAAAGGAAATGGTGTTAGAGCTGGGCTATTATCCCCTGTCTCTAAGATTATCGAATATTTAAATGAATAAATGCAAGATATATTTCATAACGAGAAAATAAAATGGTATGATAAACTAGATAAAAATATTAAGGAAAATATTCATAAAGAATGGGTTCAAAAAATGAAAACAATAAAATCAAATATCCCTTTTTATACATTTTTTTAACAATATTTCTATCTGCCGAAGGTTTCAATGATTTTCAAAACAAATCTGCTATCCAAGTTAATACAACTCTCCATAAAAAATGGATACTTAGTAACAATGAAACTGTTACTGCTGTTCATCCACCTCTCCAAACATTACAATTATCCACTCTGAAGGGTGATGTCATCGCTGATCCTTTTAAACGAGGATGCAATGACAAGGAACCTGTCAATACAGAAGACATTAATAAAATTTTCAAACAAAACAATTACTCTAATCAAATCCTTAAAACAATAGCTACTCAAGTTGATCACATATCAAACAATCTTACTCAACCAACAAAACAGTCAATATTTAATGATACAATAGCCAAACCCTTTTTCCAAACAAAAATCATTCCTACTGAAAAAGAAAAACAGATAAGTTTCAATACTAATACTGATTTTCTTCTAAATAAAATCTCTACAAAGTTATCAGAAATTGGAACATCAGGAAATAAAATTAATTGCGTGGAAACCAATAACATACAAAATCATGAAACTGATAATTCTTCCAATATTTCGATATCTCATTCAGAATACGAGGATGAAATCAATCATATTGAAAATCCTTTTACTGATGACAATGATCAAATTAATAAAATATACAATAGAAGAAGCAGATTCAACAATAATAATTACACAAACTCTCGTAATTATTATCGACGGCCTACGCCTGATGATATTGATTACGAAGAAAGAGATCAATTTAAAAGCACAAAATACGATGGCCAATCAATAGTTGAATGGAACATAGATGGTAAATCCGAATATGAGATTCTCAATACTTTACAAGAAATGGGAATGGCCCGAGCAGCCTATAAAATTAAAGCCCAAAACGAAGAAACAGCTACGACCTTGATTATTCAAGGATTCACTGGCCGATTAAGAAATTGGTGGGATAAAGATTTATCTCTCGACTCAAAAATAAACATATTAAATCATACAATAAATACCAAAGATGAACAAGGAAATATTAACGAACAGAATGACTCATGTGAATTTTTAATAGTCACTATATCCATGTATTTCATTGGAAATCCAAATGAAGACTTTAACTCTTCCAAAATCATCCTCACAAACTTAAAATGTCCATCCTTGACTGACTATCATTGGTATAAGGATGTTTTCCTCACACATGTTCTTCGCCGGGATGATTGTAACATGTCTTTTTGGAAAGAACGATTTATAATGGGATTACCCCGACTTTTTGCTGATCGAATAATTCAAAAATTAAAAACCGCAATTGGTGCTGAAGACATTCCTTTCGAGGATATGACTTTCGGCCAATTGTTCGCCTTCATTAAGAAATAAGGATTATCTTTATGCTCCGAACTCAAACTTCAGGCTAAATATAGATCTGATCGTATGAAAACTCGTAAAGAGTTAGGAAGTTTTTGTTCAATGTTTGGTTTAATGAACATTGATCCCCCCTCTATTCGAAGAAAAAAGAAACAAAAATCTTTTCAATCTTATGATCGAACATCAAAATTTCGTACTCCAAGATTCCGTAAAAATAAACGAACTACTCTTAAAACCAATACTTTCAAATGTTGGAATTGTAACCAACCTGGGCACTCCTCAAATAACTGTCCTAAAAAGCCAAAGAAAAATCATAAAAAAACACCTAAACAAAAAATTAATGAACTAATAGATGATATTCCTACTGATGCAAATACTTCTACCAAATATGAGACTGAATCTGAAAATGACCATCCCTCAAAAGGCATCTGCCACTTATGTGTTATTTCAAAAGATAAAAGAGAAGCAATACTTGATTTTGTTCAACAAATTCCGGATCAAGAAACTCAAAAACAATACCTTAATAAGTTAAAAGACCTAATAATAGATGAATCTACTTAAAAACGTGATCCTGTTAAAGAACACTTCAGTTTAAGCACCTTGTTTGATAAATATCATCAACAAAGTAATCTCAAACAAATAACTACAAAAGATTTACAATTAGAAATCAATATGCTTAAAAAACAAGTTAATCAGCTTCAAAAAGATCTTTTCTCATTACGTGAAAAAGATTTCGAATTGGAAAAAAATTGTTACTCATTACTTCCACAAAAAAGTACACCTAAAGATATGGATGAAATAAATATACCCCTTACTCAAGCATCAACAAGCAATTTCATCAATTCTATACAAAATATTGAATTTCAAAAATGGTATGTCAATATCGATTTGGTTATAAGTGATTTCAAAATTACTCTAATAGCCCTTGTTGACTCTGGGGCAGATCATAATGTTCTACGCGAAGGCGTAATACCATCAAAATATTATGAAAAAACAACCGAAAAATTATATACCGCAAATGTATTCACACTTGTCCGTGACATATCACAAGATATGATTCTCGGCACTCCTTTTCTAACACAAATTTACCCTTTCCAAGTAAAAGATAAGGGCGTGTTTACCAAAATTCATGGTCGACAAATCTTATTTCCTTTCATTACACCTGTTATTTAAACAAATAAATATTATTAATCACAAAAAACAACATATTAATTCCTTAAAAGAAGAACTCCCATACCTTCATATAGAAGAAAAATTGGCTGATTCTCAAATTAAAAAGAAAATAAATGAATTAGAACAATTTATAACAACTCAAATATGCAGCGACCTTCCAAACGCCTTCTGGGAGAAACCAAATATGCAGCATAAGCAGGATCATAATAAGCAGGATCATCAAAATAAAAGCAGTGATTGATAATAAAAACTTTTTATTAAATCTTGAAAGCTTACAATTTGAATTCAGAAAGTTGTAGCAGATGATAGCAGAATACAAACTCAGAATTTTTTCGTAAACTAAATTCGCTCTGTTAAAAACATACAACTACCCTCTATTTATAATGAAATACTTTTGAAAGCTTCCAATGGAATCCAACAGCTGGCTTCCATGATAGACTTCTTTTCAGGTGACTTGCACGATACAATAACTTCTTTTGATTACACTTGCAAGTTGTCTTGTATCATACCCCACTTTTGAGCTGGCTTTTTGTCAATGCACCCGACTTTGGAAGATGCTGTCGGCCACGATATATTTGAATAATTATGATAAAGATGGCACCCGTTTCACCGGAAAACTTCTGGCCAAAAAAAAGTATATATATATATATATGAGTATATAGGGTGGTTTTTTTTGAATTTCCTTTGATTTTAGAAATCAAAGGGATCTTGCGAAGCTGGTCCTCCGTATGGGTCGGAAGAGACCGATTCTTCGGATTTGGCTGATTTTGATGAACATTGGGACATGAATTCAAAGAGACGGTTTTGGAATTCTGGATCATTTTTGAACTTTTCCCAGAAAGTTTTTTGAGTAGGATCAGCAGCAGCAGTTTTGGGTATTTGAGAGGTTTGGGTGTTCGGTTGAACATGTTTCTTTTGATTTTTATCATCAGATGAAAATTTGGGCATTTGACCAGTTCATAGGAAATGGCGAACTACTTGTTCATTGCACAGGCGGGTATCATATTTTCCCCACCATTTGATTTTATGAATCCGAACTAATGAGTAGGGTACAGGTTCTGGATATAATTTTTGAAAATCAAAGTCCCATGCAAAGATCCAAGGAACTTTGAATTCGGCGTGAAATTGCAAAGGTTTGTGAAAATTTGGAAGGCATGAATGTTCAGAAAAAATTTCTAAACCTTTTTTTACTTCTTTTGGAAGTATGGATGAGTCTGATCCCATGAGCTTCCACCACTCATAGAACCAAGTAGGAAATTTTGAATCACAACCATGATGAAAGGTAAAGAACCAGGAATGGGAATAAGGACGATAGTAAAAGGTTCTAAACTAGGCTTTTTTGTAATGAATATAATTAAAATTTGGGTGTTCGAAATTGACAAAAAAGGGGTCGGAGTTTAAAATTATTGATTGGCTGTTGGTGAGAGTCATCCCACTGGGTAGAAGAAATGACTTGTTTGATGATACATTTGGAATAAGAAATTTCTCCCTTTTGATCTCTTTTGTGGACAATCACTACTGAGTCCGTATCCACAAGGATAAGCTCATAAAATTTTTGAGGTTGGGTTAGGACTGTGGACTCCCAGTATTGAGTGGAAGGAAATCTTCGACGCAAGTAATCTTGCTTTTTGACGTGCTGGGGTATTTCCATAAAAGGCGCAAACCCCAGATTTTCAGGCCATGGTTTTGAAACATATTTATGGTCGTCACTTGTTTGAGGGGTTGAAGAAGAAGGTTGAACTTGTTTTGAAGATGAGGCCAGGACAGATTTGTATGGTAGTTCAGGGATATTTTGAAGTGAGCTATAGCGGTTGAAATTTGAAGTGAGGGGTGGGAAATGACCAGTTGGTCTTTGAGTAGGAGTTTTGGTAGGTGTTTGAGGTAAACATAGTTGAACTAGTTCTTTTGTTCTAGGAGCTGGCGGTAATTCGTAATCTTTTGCAGTTTGAATTTTCTGCTTTGAATGATCCATCTGCATGAAAATTTTGTTTTCCTTGTAAAAATTCTCTGGTTAGGAAGTCAGGAAGAGAATTATCTTTTCCTTTGATAAATTCGATTTCAAAATCAAAAACAGAAAGTATTGCTTGCCACCGGGCAAAAATTTGTTTGGAAACAATATTTTGAAAATCTTTTAAAATGAGTTCCTTTGCAGATTTGCAATCAACAGGTAAAAGAAAATTTTTATTAAAAAGATCATCTTGAAATTTTGAAATACAAAGAACAATAGATAAAATTTCTTTTTTGATGGTGGAATAATTCTTTTGTGGTCTGAGCCAGAGACCTGAATGAAATCTAACTAGTTGTTCTTGGGATTCTAATCTTTATTTGAGTATACCTCAATATCCTATGTCAGAGGCATCGGTTTCAACTATCATAAATGCTATAGGATTGGATATTTTTTGATGGTGGAATAATTCTTTTGTGGTCTGAGCCAGAGACCTGAATGAAATCTAACTAGTTGTTCTTGGGATTCTAATCTTTATTTGAGTATACCTCCATATCCTATGTCAGAGGCATCGGTTTCAACTATCATAAATGCTATAGGATTGGGTATGCCTAAACATGGTAATGTTTGAACTTTGGACTTAATATTTTTAACTATACTTGTATGGATTTCAGTCAATGGAGGGGGATTCTTTTGAAGGCGGGTATACAAAGGTTGACATATTTGACGTAAATGAGGGAAAAATTCTGCGATATAATTAAGACATCATAAAAATCTTTGAAGTTGATTGTTATCTTTAATTTGATCAGGGAATTTTTCAGCAAATTGAATAACCCTATGGATAGGTTTAATTAGGCCTTTTGTTATTACATGACCTAAGAAACGGATTGAAGTTTGAAATAATTTCATTTTCTTTTGAGAGAGAACAAGACCATTTTTTTTAATTATTTGGATAAAATGTTTGAGATGTTTAAAATGTTGATCTAAGTTGTCAGAAAATATGAGAATATCGTCTATATAGACGATACTGAAAGAACTATAAGGATTGAAAATATCATTCATAATCCTTTGGAATTCAGAAGGAGCATTTTTGAGTCCAAAAGGCATTACGTTCCATTCGTAAGGGCCAAATGGAACTGTGAAAGCTGTTTTGTAACGATCTGCTTCAGCAATTTGTATTTGCCAAAATCCAGATTTGAGGTCAAATATGGAGAATATTTTTGCTGAATGTAATCTATTGATCAAATCTCTTTTATTTGGGATTGGATATCTAATCCATTGAAGAACCTTGTTTAAAGGTTTGTAATTAATGACCAGACGTGGGGCTCCACGTTCTAGCTCCGCTTGTTTAACCACATAAAAGGCAGAAAGCTCCAGGGTGATTTGGAGGGTCTTATTAATTTTTTGGATAGAAGATCTTGGATTTCTTTTTGGCAGTGTTGTAAAAATTCTTGATTCATTTGGATTGGCCGAGCTTTGGTAGGAATATTTCTTTCATTGAATTCTTTTTCATAAGGAAGAGTTACTATATGACTTTTGCGATCCCAGAAGGCATTTGGGAGCTCGCTGCATATTTGGTTTGTAATATAGTGTTCTAATTCAGTTATTTTCTTTTTTGTTTGAGGATCATTCAATTGTTCTTCAATTTGAAGATAAGGGAGTTCTTCTTTTAAATAATGAATATGTTGTTTTTTGTGGTGTATAATATTTATTTGTTTAAATATTGAGGAATTTTGTAATAATAATATTTCTTTTTGTGTAACTGGGGTTATGAGAGGAAATAGGATATGTCGACCATGGATTTTGGTAAACACACATTTGCCATTAACTTGAAAAGGATATATTTGTGTAAGGAAAGGAGTGCCGAGTATCATATCTTGTGATATATCCCGGACAAGCGTAAACACATTTTTGAAGCAGTAACCATTATTACAGATGTGAGCATTTGATAATTTGTATCTTATGTCGAGAGGTTTTGAATTAGCAGTATAAAGTTTTTCTGTTGTTTTTTCATAATATTTTGAGGGTATTACGCATTCGCGTAAAACATTATGATCTGCCCCAGAGTCCACAAGGGCAATCAGAGTAATTTTGAAATCATTTATAACTAAATCGATATTGACATACCATTTTTGAAATTCAATTTTTTGTATAGAGTTGATGAAATTACTTGGTGATGTTTGGTTAAGGGGTATATTAATTTCATCCATATCACTAGGTATATATTTTTGTGAAGTAATGAGTAACAATTTTGTTTCCAATTCGAAATCTTTTTCACGTAATGAGAAAAGATCTTTTTGAAGCTGATTAACTTTTTTTTTAAGCATATTGATTTCTAATTGTAAATCTTTTGTAGTTATTTGTTTGAGAATACTATGCTGAGGATATTTATCAAACAGGGTGCTTAAACTGAAGTGTTCTTTAACAGCATCACGTTTTGAAGTAGATTAATCTATTATTAGGTCTTTTAACTTATTAAGGTATTGTTTTTGAATTTCTTGATCCGGAATTTTTTCTAAATCAAGTATTGCTTCTCTTTTATCTTTTGAAATAAAACTTAAGTGGCAGATGCCTTTTGAGGGTTGATCATTTTCAGATTCAGTCTCATCTTTGGTAGAAGTATTTGCATCAGTAGGAATATCATCTATTAGTTCATTAATTTTTTGTTTAGGTGTTTTTTTATGATTTTTCTTTGGCTTTTTATGACAGTTATTTGAGGAGTGCCCAGGTTGGTTACAATTCCAACATTTGAAAGTATTGGTTTTAAGAGTAGTTCGTTTATTTTTACGGAATCTTGGAGTACGAAATTTTGATGTTCGATCATAAGATTGAAAAGATTTTTGTTTCTTTTTTCTTCGAATAGAGGGGGGATCAATGTTCATTAAACCAAACATTGAACAGAAACTTCCTAACTCTTTACGAGTTGTCATACGATCAGATCTATATTTAGCCTGAAGTTTGAGTTCGGAGCATAAAGATAATCCTTCTTTCTTAATGAAGGCGAACAATTGGCCGAAAGTCATATCCTTGAAAGGAATGTCTTCAGCACCGATTGCGGTTTTTAATTTTTGAATTATTCGATCAGCAAAAAGTCGGGGTAATCCTGTGACGCCCGAACCCAACGAGGCCACGAGAATTGGGTAAATAAAAATTTTCGAATAAAAGAAGGGCTAAATGATAATTCTCTATAGGCTGTATTTCCTATAACTTGAATGAAACAAAACAAACGACAATTTCAAAGACCAGCTGGTACCTAACTTGCGCGCTAGCTGCTAAAAACAATTGCGGAAAAACAATTTGTATTGATAATTGCAATTGCGATTACAACAGCTGATATTCTAAGTAAATATACAGCCGCTGCTACTGATCTAATACAGTACAATCTAAATCAAAATAATACAACTAATACACGGAAAACGTAGGCCTTGGATAAACACAACGCCACCCATCTGCTAGTTTCAAGTTTCACCTTCTGTTCCTCCACCAGCTGTCGTACCTGCACCATTTTAAAAGCTAGTGAGCCTAAAGGCTCAGCAAGTAAAACCTGAGTAGTAACAATTTCATAAAACGCAGGCAGACATCTGTGCAATACATATGTTAAGGAATTTCAATAAACAATGTCATTTTCGTAAACATTTCAGTAAACATTCAATGGCAGAAACAGGGGATGATAGCCCAGCTTCTCATTAATTTCAATATCATTTTCAGTTGATCATGGCATATAAGTTCTATGTGGTCCAATTTGCACTTTGATCAAAATGACTCCCGATATCAGTTTTAGCATATAGCTCATATAAAAGGGCAGTCGACATCTAGATAACTGCTCACCCTTCTCCTTGGTGACCGTAACTATCTATGCCATAATCTAAAATAGCTTTGTTCCTTAACAATCTTTCTTTAAACATTCCTTGAAATTTTTGTAAATCATCGGGTTCCATCATTTTAAACATTTGCTTCCCATTTTAAAACTTCTCTGAGAATCGAATTCAACCTATGGAAACTTATCGTTAAAATGGAACTGGTTGAAAGAAAACTAGTCGCAAAGAAATAGTACCAGTCGCAAGACTAATACCTGCTGAATGAACAGTACCAGTCGCAACGAATAGGAACCAGTCGCAAGACAAGAATCCAGTCACGAGAACTTTTGGCAGCTGCTGATTTCTAACAAAGAAAATGCAACTGCTGATATAACAAGGAAAGATGCACCTGCTGGTAAACAGTGCATCTGCTGGAATTTACAAAGACACTTGCAATATCGAAACAATGATCGCGCTACCAGCCGTCGCCTATTAAACCAGACTTTATACTGATTCAACTAGCAACTACTGATTACACAATCATCAAATTCCGATATTTCAACAACAGGAAGAACATTCGTAAACATTATAACAATGCAGCTGCTGAATCTTAACAAGTAGATACAGCTGCTGGAACATAACTCGACATTCGTAATATCAAAACAACAACTTATGCCATCAGCCGTTGTCTATCAAACCATACCAATGATTCAACCAACAACTACCGATTACACAGTTATCAAATTCTGATATTACCACTACTGCGAGAAGAACATTCATAACATTTCTTGAAATGAATTCGAATCCTCGGTACATTTAAAACATTCATAACTTTCTGGAAAACATACTGGAAGGATCATAAACATCAAAACATCATTTTCGAACCCATCTTTCCTTTTCATGTGTAAATCATTTCAAACATGAACTTTAAACATATCAATAACATACAGGCAAGCAGATCCATAAGAACACAATATATGCTTCAAATGGTGTAGCAAAGGATCAGCTTTTACTTGCCTTAAACAAAGCTTTACGACAACAGCTAATTCCTGCAGAAATCCTCCCTTTGAGCAACGCACGAACTCTTCTGGAATTTCTTTGAAGAACACTTTAAAACTTTTCTTTGCAAATGATGAAAATCTTACTTTGAAAACATGTTTTTATATGAAAGGGATTAGTGACAAGCTACTTGTAAAATCAAGCATGACACACTTCTAAAATTTAGTAAAATTCCCTTCATATCATTTTAATTTGTAAAACACCAAACCTTCTCCTAAAGAAAGCATTTCACCTCCTTAAAACATTTTCCAATCGATTTAAAATCCAGCTCGTGCATCGCTCCTTGGAGTCACCTGCTGGAACCAGCTGCAGCGCATCTTACCTGCTGATATCAATAAATCAGCAGACACATAACATTTAAAATTGCCAATTTGGCCCAAAAGATTAGTAAATGCATAAATGTGGTCCTATGGATTTTGGGGCGTTACAAATCCCATTATAAATCGTTCTTTCTAGAAAGACATGTTACAATCATCCCGGGGAAGAACATGTGTGAGGAAAACATCCTTATACCAATGATAGTCAGTCAAGGATGGACATTTTAAGTTTGTGAGGATGATTTTGGAAGAGTTAAATTCTTCATTTGGATTTCCAATGAAATACATGGATATAGTGACTATTAAAAATTCACATGAGTCATTCTGTTCGTTAATATTTCCTTGTTCATCTTCGGTATGTATTGTATGATTTAATATGTTTATTTTTGAGTTAAGAGATAAAGCTTTATCCCACCAATTTCTTAATTGGCCAGTGAATCCTTGAATAATCAAGGTCGTGGCTGTTTCTTCGTTTTGGCCTTTAATTTTATAGGCTGCTCGGGCCATTCCCATTTCTTGTAAAGTATTGAGAATCTCATATTCGGATTTACCATCTATGTTCCATTCAACTATTGATTGGCCATCGTATTTTGTGCTTTTAAATTGATTTCTTTCTTCGTAACCAATATCAACAGGCGTAGGCCGTTGATAATAATTACGAGAGTTTGTGTAATTATTATTGTTGAATCTGCTTCTTCTATTGTATATTTTATTAATTTGATCATTGTCATCAGTAAAGGGATTTTCAATATGATTGATTTCATCCTCGTATTCTGAATGAGATATCGAAATATTGGAAGAATTATCAGTTTCATGATTTTGTATGTTGTTGGTTTCCACGCAATTAATTTTATTTCCTGATGTTCCAATTTCTGATAACTTTGTAGAGATTTTATTTAGAAGAAAATCAGTATTAGTATTGAAACTTATCTGTTTTTCTTTTTCAGTAGGAATGATTTTTGTTTGGAAAAAGGGTTTGGCTATTGTATCGTTAAATATTGACTGTTTTGTTGGTTGAGTAAGATTGTTTGATATGTGATCAACTTGAGTAGCTATTGTTTTAAGGATTTGATTAGAGTAATTGTTTTGTTTGAAAATTTTATTAATGTCTTCTGCATTGACAGGTTCCTTGTCATTGCATCCTCGTTTAAAAGGATCAGCGATGACATCACCCTTCAGAGTGGATAATTGTAATGTTTGGAGAGGTGGATGAACAGCAGTAACAGTTTCATTGTTACTAAGTATCCATTTTTTATGGAGAGTTGTATAACTTGGATAGCAGATTTGTTTTGAAAATCATTGAAACTTTCGACAGATAGAAATATTGTTAAAAATGTATAAAAAGGGATATTTGATTTTATTGTTTTCATTTTTTGAACCCATCCTTTATGAATATTTTCCTTAATATTTTTATCTAGTTTATCATACCATTTTCTTTTCTAGTTATGAAATATATCTTGCATATCTTCATTTAAAAATTCGAAATCTGAGTTGAATTCTTTTCCAGAGGTGATCATCATGACCATACTGGAAATTGAAGGAGATGTTGGAGGAGAGTAATTTTGAGGTGATGAAGGGCCTGATCTAGGCTTTGGAATAGGTGTAACAAAATCATATTTTGAAGTAGTTTTTGAAAAAGTGGAGAATGAATGACGGGATTGAGATCTTCTTAAAACTGGAGTATGTTCTATGGGTGAATTAAATCTTATTGTAATTTTACCATCTTCTTCTTCAATTATTTGAGAAATATCTCTACGTTCTATGTTTCTAGGAATTTGAGGAGTATTAATTATAAATTATTGTGGAATGGTTATTTCATTCCATTTTAATCTTTCTGGTGTAAAGACCGTAGGTCTTTCAGCATCGATTTGCAACAGAACTGTTTCCTCCTTCGAAGAAGGCAGTCTGTTGTACTTGGGATTTAGTTGAGAAGACAGAAGTCTGAGGTAGACTCTGTAAATTATTGCAAAGTTTTTACAGGGATGAAATTCATCTCCCTGGATATGAACATCTAGTATTAAAGAATCTAGAATCATTGGATCTGTAAGATCCACGGAAAAATTTGGTGAACAATTAAAGTATATTGGTCCGTTACAAATATTAGTTTGTATCATTGATAAAAGAGATGTTTGATATCTCTTAAGTCTTTTATCTCTTAGAGCTAAGTAAATTGGAGTATCAACTCCTATATGAACTAATGGTTTGCCAGCTAATTGAATTAAACCAAAGTGTAGATATCGATAATTCTTTTGTATGTATTTTTTAATTGTTGTGTTATTTAAGAGAGCAATACTTTGAGAGTCTTCTTGAATAGATAAGGTTTCAGTGTAGATATCGATAATTCTTTTGTATGTATTTTTTAATTGTTGTGTTATTTAAGAGAGCAATACTTTGAGAGTCTTCTTGAATAGATAAGGTTTCTTCATGTGTTTTGACAGAAAAGACTGTTTTGAAATCTGTGAATCCTATTTTGTATATATTTTCTATTTGTTCTTCTGGAATAGTCCAATTTGAGTAATCTATAGGCATATGAGTTTCTGTACTTTGAACTATGTTCTGAGATCTAGAGGTAGATCCTAACGAAAGTAGATTTCTTAATCTTAAGGCCATCTTGACTATAACATATTAATCTTAACACTTATGGTTCAGTGTGGTAGTATGGGAACGCAGACCGGGAACACCAACACAGGCTTACCAACGGAATCACAGCTTACCAACATAATTCCAACCACCTAGACACAAGGTTGAGAGTTTATCTATGATAGTCTTAATAACTCTTATATGAAGAGTTTCTAAGTTCATTTAGATTCATGGCTCTGATACCAGAATAAGCAGGATCATCAAAATAAAAGCAGTGATTGATAATAAAAACTTTTTATTAAATCTTGAAAGCTTACAATTTGAATGAAGAAAGTTGTAGCAGATGATAGCAGAATACAAACTCAGAATTTTTTCGTAAACTAAATTCGCTCTGCTAAAAACATACAACTACCCTCTATTTATAAAGAAATACTTTTGAAAGCTTCCAATGGAATCCAACAGCTGGCTTCCATGATAGACTTCTTTTCAGGTGACTTGCACGATACAATAACTTCTTTTGATTACACTTTCAAGTTGTCTTGTATCATACCCCACTTTTGAGTTGGCTTTTTGTCGTCTTTTGATTATTGCTATTGAATGCACCCGACTTTGGAAGATGCTGTCGGCCACGATATATTTGAATAATTATGATAAAGATGGCACGCGTTTCACTGGGAAACTTCTGGCCAAAGAAAAATATATATATATGAGTATAGGGTTTTTTTTTTAATTTCCTTTGATTTTAGAAATCAAAGGGATCTTGCGAAGCTGGTCCTCCGTATGGGTCGGAAGAGACCGATTCTTCGGATTTGGCTGATTTTGATGAACATTGGGACATGAATTCAAAGAGACGGCTTTGCAATTCTGGATCATTTTTGAACTGTTCCCAGAAAGTTTTTTGAGTAGGATCAGCAGCAGCAGTTTTGGGTATTTGAGAGGTTTGGGTGTTCGGTTGAACAGGTTTCTTTTTATTTTTATCATCAGATGAAAATTTGGGCTTTTGACCAGTGGATAGGAAATGGCGTACTACTTGTTCATTGCACTGGCGGGTATCATATTTTCCCCACCATTTGATTTTATGAATCCGAACTAATGAGTAGGGTACAGGTTCTGGATATAATTTTTGAAAATCAAAGTCCCATGCAAAGATTCAAGGAACTTTGAATTCGGCGTGAAATTTCAAAGGTTTGTGAAAATTTGGAAGGCATGAATGTTCAGAAAAAATTTATAAACCTTTTTTTACTTCTTTTGGAAGTATGGATGAATCGGATCCCATGAGCTTCCACCACTCATAGAACCAAGTAGGAATGTTTGAATCACAACCATGATGAAAGGTAAAGAACCAGGAATGGGAATAAGGACGATAGTAAAAGGTTCTAAACCAGGATTTTTTGTAATGAATATAATTAAAATTTGGGGGTTCGAAATTGACAGAAAAGGGTCGGAGTTTAAAATTATTGATTGGCTGTTGGTGAGAGTCATCCCATTGGGTAGAAGAAATGACTTGTTTGATGATACATTTGGAATAAGAAATTTCTCCCTTTTGATCTCTTTTGTGGACAATCTCTACTGAGTCCGTATCCACAAGGACAAGCTCATAAAATTTTTGAGGTTGGGTTAGGACTGTGGAGTCCCAGTATTGAGTGGAAGGAAATCTTCGACGCAAGTAATCTTGCTTTTTGACATGCTGGGGTATTTCCATAAAAGAAGCAAACCCCAGATTTTCAGGCCATGGTTTTGAAACATATTTATGGTCGTCAATTGTTTGAGGGGTTGAAGAATAAGGTTGAACTTGTTTTGAAGATGAGTCCAAGACAGATTTGTATGGTAGTTCAGGGATATTTTGAAGTGGGCTATAGCGGTTGAAATTTGAAGTGAGGGGTGGGAAATGACCATTTGGTCTTTGAGTAGGAGTTTTGGTAGCTGTTTGAGGTAAACAATTTGAACTAGTTCTTTTGTTGTAGGAGCTGGCGGTAATACATAATCTTTTGCAGTTTGAATTTTCTGCTTTGAAGGATCCATCTGCAAGAAAATTTTGTTTTCCTTGTAAAAATTCTCTGGTTAGGAAGTCAGGAAGAGAATTATCTTCCCCTTTGATAAATTCGATTTCAAAATAAAAAACAGAAAGTATTGCTTGCCACCGGGCAAAAATTTGTTTGGAAACAATATTTTGAACATCTTTTAAAATGACTTCCTTTGCAGATTTGCAATCAACACGTAAAAAAATTTTTTTTTTAAAAAGATCATCTTGAAATTTTGAAATACAAAGAACAATAGATAAAATTTCTTTTTTGATGGTGGAATAATTCTTTTGTGGTCCGAGCCAGAGACCTGAATGAAATCTAACTAGTTGTTCTTGGGATTCTAATCTTTGTTTGAGTATACCTCCATATCCTATGTCAGAGGCATCGGTTTCAACTATCATAAATGCTAAAGGATTCGGTATGCCTAAACATGGTAATGTTTGAACTTTGGACTTAATATTTTAACTATACTCGTCTGGATTTTAGTCCATGAAGGGGGATTCTTTTGAAGGCGGGTATACAAAGGTTGACATATTTCACGTAAATGAGGGAAAAATTCTGCCATATAATTAAGACATCCTAAAAATCTTTGAAGTTGATTCTTATCTTTAATTTGATCAGGGAATTTTTCAGCAAATTGAATAACCCTATGGATAGGTTTAATTAGGCCTTTTGTTATTACATGACCAAAGAAACGGATTGAAGTTTGAAATAATTTCATTTTCTTTTGAGAGAGCACAAGACCATTTTGTTTAATTATTTGGAGAAAATGTTTGAGATGTTTAAAATGTTGATCTAAGTTGTCAGAAAATATGAGAATATCGTCTATATAGACGATACTGAAAGAACTATAAGGATTGAAAATGTAACGCCCCAAAAATCCATAGGATC
>KQ996596.1:0-14394 GCA_001598015.1 Dorcoceras hygrometricum | reverse complement strand
TCTCTTTTTCAATTCAAGAAAACTGTTTTCACAATCCTCTGTCCAAACAAATGGTGCATTTTTCTGTGTCAACTGAGTTATAGGCTTCGCAATCCCGAAAAATCCTGGATAAATCGACGATAATACCCTGCAAGACCCAAAAAACTTCGGATTTCTGGCACAGATTTCGGTCTAGGCCAATTGACCACTGCCTCTGTCTTACTGGGATCAACTGAAATGCCATCTCCAGAGATAATATGCCCAAGAAAGACTACTTTTTGTAACCAGAATTCACATTTCGACAGTTTAGCATACAATCTTTCGTCTCTCAGAGGAAAAATCCTGGATAAATCGACGATAATACCCTGCAAGACCCATAAAACTTTGAATTTCTGGTACAGATTTTGGTCTAGGCCAATTGATTACTGCCTCTGTCTTACTGGGATCAACTGAAATGCCATCTCCAGAGATAATATGCCCAAGAAAGACTACTTTTTGTAACCAGAATTCACATTTCGACAGTTTAGCATACAATCTTTCGTCTCTCAGAGTTTGCAAAACTGTTCGAAGATGACTTGCATGGTCACACATATTCTTTGAATAAATTAGAATGTCATCAATAAATACAATCACGAAATCATCAAGATATCTTTGGAAGACTCGGTTCATTAGACTCATGAACACTGCTGGTGCGTTAGTCAGTCCAAAAGACATAACCACGAACTCATAGTGACCGTATCTTGTTCGAAAGGCAGTCTTCGATATGTCTTCATCTCTTACTCGCAATTGATGATATCCGGATCTCAAATCGATCTTTGCATACACTGTCGAACCCTACAACTGATCAAATAAATCATCTATTCATGGCAAAGGATATTTATTCTTTACCGTTGCCTTGTTCAGTTGCCGGTAGTCAATACATAACCTCATTGATCCATCTTTCTTTCTCACAAATAATACTGGAGAACCCCAAGGAGAAACACTTGGTCTAATGTATCCCTTGGTAAGAAGATCCTCCAGCTGCTCTTTCAATTCCTTCAATTCAATTGGTGCCATTCGGTATGGTGCTTTTGATATTGGTTGTGTACCTGACATCAATTCAATGCTGAAGTCTACCTCTCGATATGGAGGTAATCCCGGGATCTCATCAGGAAAAACATCAGCAAAATCACAGACCATTGGTATATCAACCAGATTCGGGCTATTTTTCTTCGTATCTATTGCATAAATCAGGAATCCCTCCACTCCTTTCTACAATAGATTATTCATGGTAATAGCAGAGACCAAAGGAATTCTGGCTCGTGATCCCTTACCATAGAATTTCCATTCATCAGCTTTCTCTGGTTTGAATCGAACCACCTTCTGAAAACAATCTACTGTTGCTCTATACTTGGTTAACATATCTATGCCCACGATACAATCAAAATCAGATAACCGAGCACAACACAATCAATTTCAATTTCGTGACCCTCAAACTGTAACACACAATTTCTAACAGCGGTGATCGATAACATTCCCTTCCCCAGAGGTGAAGAAACCGATACTATTTCGGCTAAGGGTTCCACAGACAACTTATGTGATACAACAAAATTCTCAGAGATAAAGGTGTGTGATGCACCAGTATCAATTAATACATAGGCTGGAAATTTGCACAAAATAGCAGTTACCTGCAATAACATCGTCTGGGGTTGCCTGTGCTTGCTCCTCGGTTAATGCAAACACTCTTGCTTGTTGTTTAGGAGGTTGGCTCACTGTCTGGCTTCGTCCTTGTCTACTCTGTTGTGGATTTTGGGGTTGATACGAATGTACAGAGGAGGCTTGCCTTTCTGGTATTGGCATTGTTCTTGATGCTTTCGGATTCTGTGAATTCCCAGAATTACGTTGAGGACATATTCTCGCGAAATGTCCCGGTTGATTGCAAATACGGCAAAGGCCAGATACTCCTCTACATTGTTCTGTAACATGTCTGCCTCCACACTTGATACAGTAATCACCAGATTTCTGTCCAGTTTTCATCTGTTTAAAGTCACTCGTACTGGAAGAACTATTGGTACCAGATCGTTTAAATTGTTTTCCCTTCCCCTTAAAGTAATTCTTTTTCCCACTACTGCTGCTTCCAGCATCAAATCGAGGGGGTGGTGGAATCTGGGATTTCTCTTGTGATACTCTTGCGTCTGGTGGTGAAAAGTGTGATCTTCGCTGTCTCAACAATCCAGCTTCTGCACCTTTTGCACGATTTAGTGCATCGGCAAAATTATTTGGTCTCCCCGTATTTACCAAGGTAAATACGTCTGGATTCAACCCATTAATGAATTGATCCGCTTGTGCTTCGTCACTCATGGCAACATGCGGAGCAAATTTCAGTAAACTTGTGAACTTGGCAACGTATTCCTCTATACTAATCTGTCCTTGTCGCAAGTTTGCAAATTCTGCTCCTTTATCTTTCTGATAGGAAACTGGAAATAATCGTTGATAGAAAGCTGTTTTAAACACTGCCCAAGTAATCATAGTGCCCTGGTTTTCAAGAGTCTTCTTCGTTGCTACCCACCAACTTTTACCAATACCATGCAATTGGTGTATAATCAGTCACCCGACGATCATCGGTGTAATCAAGTGCTTCAAATAACTGCTCAATATCTTCCAACCAGTTCTCACATTCTATCGCATTCTCTGTCCCTGCCAACGTTGGTGGTTTAAAAGACTGAAACCGTTTCAACAACGTTTCCATCGGGGTAGCAGCTGCATTCAACGCCTCAGTAGACGTACTACACTGCTCTGTCTGCTGGTTCATTTTTCTTCGAGGAGGCATATCTAGGAATCAAACAGACTTGTTTATCATTTCTCATCAATCAAGAACAAGCCAGTCTCAGTCCCTCCTCTGATTAGCATACATGAATGTACTGCTGCTCAAGAGATCGAGTTCTGATTCATACTTCACTCAATACATGCTATTAATCACTTCCAAAGCATGTAATTCTCATAACTCTTCGGTATATTCTTACCATTTATTCACAATAATCATGTGATATAAATTCAAAAGCAGTAAGACATATACCACACAAGCATGCAATCAATTAATCACTCAGGAAGAACTCGATCTACCCCCACTCATCTAATTCAATGATCTTAATGATGTAGAGGCTCTGATACCACCTGTTGTGAGGCTCTCAGCTCACAATTATCTTCTAATCTTGTCTAGTGGGCGTTTAATTAAACTAATATGTTTAATTAGTGGAAATCCGGAGTTAAATTTTTTTTTTCCAAATGCGAAAGAGCTGATCAACTAGGTAGCTGTATTATTCATTGTCCAAAAGTGGGATTCATGATTACAAGCACAAACTGTACAAAGTCTAGTACAACTCCTATCTATGGATTACAGCATATTACATAACAAATTCCATAGTACTAATGTTCCAGACCATCCTAGTAACAAAACTCTAATTCTATTTTGTGTTCGCCCTGCATCTAGCCAGCTCTTACTACCCTGGTCCCATCAGTTCAGCTTTCTCCCACCTGTTGTCATGCACACATACAAAACAAGACAACAGCCGGATAACTCCGGTGAGAACATTTCCCAGTATAATCAACAGGTATGAACAATATCAATAAATAAAACGAATAACAGTTTATCAACTGTAATACAAATGCAGTGAAATGAAATGATTCTATTTCTCTTCTTCGATCTCAGAATTGATTCCATTTCAGTTCGATGCCATCAAGATTCGTATCCGATCTTGACATGAATATTCATCTATCGAAACCATCTCCGGCTTCGAAAATCAGGCCAACTCAGTCCTGGGCATTAGAATCAATTCGATTCTCTTCGTTATGCAATGTCATGAAAATATAAAAGATCCACTACCTGTGATGGATCGACACATACAGAATTCAAGTTCTAAGTCTAGAACAAAGATCAAGTATGTGATTTTCATCGGGAAAACTCAATAAATATCCTTCTTGAGTATTCTAATTCCCTGACTCTCATGTCAAATTATACCTTCGTTCCTCTGTTTTCAAAGTACTCACTCAGACTCTGTTTCAACACTTCCTGAGAACTTCACAGAATCAAAGTCCGATATATGTAGTCAAGATGTTCTCAATATTTCGAATTCAATCTTATTTATAGAAAACGATGTCGTTACAATTAATTCCAACGACGTCGTAACGTACCCACGTCTGGTATCCATTCTTCATTGAAAGAAAACCAGCAGCTGGTCGCTCTAATAATCCAACGACTGATTTCGCTATGTTATTCTAAACGGCAACGTATTGTTCCTTCGACTGATTAACCAGCAGATACAACAAACCATCGACTGATTTCAGATCCCTTGACTGGTCACTAATTCATACAAAACGACATCGTATCGAGGTTCCTGTTCATAAGTCAAAAACGATGTCGCATTGCTCTCTCGGCTGGAACCAAATTTCACATACTTGCATCGACTGACTTACGTTTATTACCAAAACGACGACGTCGCACCTACGTCATCATAACCAGTCGATACATCAATAAACCAGCAGGTGCGTAGGAACTCTCGTTGCTGGTTCCCACGTGAATAAACCAGTAGGTTCACAAAGAACTCTCGCTGGTGGTTCCCACGTGCATAACAGTAACCTACATGTGGCGATTCCTTATTGAATCTTGTATTTGCGCGTCTACTACCAGTAGCAACGAGAATTAAGCGCAACGACTGGAATTCAAAATTCAACCAGTCGCAAGCTACAATAGTGTTGACCCGCATTGACTTTGCTACAGTAACCTGCTGCTGAACGATTTTATCAAATCGCTTCGTCTGGTTCCCACACTTAGCGAATTTCAACGATACCAAGTTCCTTAATCCCCCAACACTTCCAGAAGAAATCCGAGCTCATAATCAAGCTTCATCAAATCTATCATTTGAAAATCTGGAAATATCTGAATTACTAATTCTCTTCTTCATTATTTCGGGCATTACACTTTTCCTGGATGATAACTAATTATACAATCATAATCCTTAACCAATTCAAGCCATCTTCTCTGTCTCATGTTTAATTCCTTCTGGGTAAAGAAATATTTGAGGCTCTTATGGTCTGTGAAGATTTCGTATATTTCCCCATAAAGGTAGTGTCTCCAGATCTTTAATGCGAAAACTACTGCTTCTAATTCAAGATCATGCGTAGGATAATTCTTTTCATGAATCTTCAACTGTCTCGAAGCATAAGCGATCACCTTTCTCTCCTGCATTAGAACAGCTCCTAGCCCAGTCTTCGATGCATCCGTATAAATCACAAAGTTTCCTTTCTCTGTTGGTAACATTAGAACAGGGGCTTCCACTAACGCACGCTTTAATGTCTCAAAGCTGGATTGGAATTCTGGAGTCCAATCATACTTGATGTTCTTCTTAGTTAATGCCGTTAATGGAACAGCGATCTTCGAAAATCCTCTATAAATCTTCGATAATTCCCTGCTAGTCCTAAGAAAATACGGATTTCTGAGACATTCTTAGGTACAGGCCAATCTCGAACAGATTCCACTTTTGAAGGATCTAATTCTATTCCATTCTTCGAAATAATGTGACCCAAGAATACTACTTTGTCAATCCAGAACTCACACTTACTAAACTTAGCAAACAATTGTTTATTTCTTAAGATCTGCAAAATTTCTCTAAGGTGTTCTTCATGTTCGTCACTGTTCTTCGAGTAAATCAATATATCATCTATGAACACAATTTCAAATTTGTCTAAATAAGGTTGGAATACTCGATTCATTAATTTCATAAACACTGACGGCGCATTCTTTAATCCCAAGGGCATAACTAGAAATTCAAAATGGCCGTATCTTGTCCTGAAAGCTGTTTTATAAACGTCTGTTTCTTTTACACGTAACTGGTGATAACCAGATCTCAGGTCTATCTTGGAAAATATTGCAGCTCCTCGCAATTGGTCGAATAAATCGTCGATCCTAGGGAGAGGATATTTATTTTTAATCGTTAACTTATTTAATTCCCTATAATTGATACACAAACGCATACTACCGTCCTTCTTCTTTACGAACAGCACTGGTGCACCCCAAGGTGAAGTACTGGGTCTGATAAAACCTTTATTCAATAAATCTTGAATCTGGTCTTTTAATTCCTTCATTTCCTTAGGAGAAAGTCTATAGGGAGGCTTTGAAATTGGAGCAGCTTCTGGTACTAAATCAATAGTAAATTCTAATTCCCGAATCGGAGGTAAACCTGAGACATCTTCTGGAAAAATATCCGGGAATTCTCTTACTATATGTACAACTTCCAGTTTATTTTTCTTTTCGGGTTCTAAGGATATCACATTTACTAAGAATCCCTGACATCCATTCCTTAGACATTTCCGAGCTTTTATCGCTGATATTATCTTAGGGATCTTCACGTAATTACCAACTTCGAATGAAAATGAATTTCCATCGGGCTTCTTAATAAAAACAGATCTCTGCTTAAAATCTATAACAGCTTCGTACCTAGTCAACCAATCTATTCCCAATATAAAAATCAAATTCATGCATTGGCAATACTATGATATCTGCATAAACAATATTGCCCTGCAACTTAAGTTCTACATTTCGAATTACACGATTGGTTACTATGTTATCTCCTGTAGGAATCTGAACACAGTATCCTACTTCTATTTCTTCTGGTTTAATTGGTAATTGATTAGAAAATCTATCTGACACAAAATAATGCGTTGCACCAGAATCGAGTAATGCTACTGTAGACATGTTAGCTACGGAAATCTTACCTGTTACCATCGTTGTATCTGCCGGAGCTTCCTCAGCAGTCATCACGTATGCCCTGCTGGTAATGAGTTGTTGTTGTTTCTGAGGGCAACTTCTTGTCATGTGGCCTGGTTTACCACAGGTATAACATACATTCTGTCCCTGAAGACATTGTCCCATGTGCGTCTTCTTACAGGTAGGACATGGAGGCCTATTTCCTGTGTTAGGAATAGCAGAAATTGGTTGAGCAGCAATTGGTCCCTTCCCTTTCGACCCTTGCTATTGTTCTGCTTCTTAAATTTCCTTTTATCATTCTGCTAGAAATCTTGTCTTTTCAATTGTCTCTCATCATCTATTGCTTTCCAGACTTGTTCTGCCCGCAGAGCTTTGTTCACCGCTGCTCTGTATTCTACAGGTTCTGCCAACCTAACATCATGCTTGATCATGGGCTTCAACCCATTGATAAAATGGCGGAGTTTAGCATCTGCATTTGTCCCTTTCAGTGGGACAACATAAAATCCTCTCTCAAACTTGCGGATGTAATCCCGCATCGCCATGCATTCCTGTTTCAGAGTTAGAAATTCACTCTGTAATTGCTCCTTAACATCCACAGTGAAGTATGTTCGAAAAAGACTCTTTTAAACTCTTCCCAGGTAAGAATTTCCAAGCCTACTGTTAACTTGGCTCCTTCCCACCACATCATTGCATCTCCCCTGAGCATATATATTGCACACCGGGTCTTTCTAGTTCTGTTAAGTGTAGATAATCAAATATCACTTCCATGGATTTAATCCAGCTTTCTGCCACCAGGGGATCGGTTGTGCCAGAAAATTCCTGAGGACGCTGCCTCTTAAACTTCTCTTGTGGATCTTCTCTGGGAATTATTCTACTTGAAGACTGACCATTTCCACTAGAGGTTTGGTCCACTAATCGCTCTAACAGTTGAGCCATACTATTGAGGACAGGGTTTAATCCTTCTGATTCATTGTCCTCTTCTAAATAGCTTCTTCTTCCTCTACCTATTCCTGACATATCTGTAAAAAGATAGCCCAAATCCACCACAATTCTATATGAGAGATTACCTTATGCTAATAGATGAAAGAAAACTCACAAATTTGAAGTAGCTGGAGAGATCTGCTCAGACTGGAAATGTGTTTATCTCAAGAACCATGCTCTGATACCAACTGTAACGACCCTCATTTTTTTAATGAAATAATATAAGTTATTGGGGTTCGATTGAAAGACATAAAAATTTCAATCCTTGGAATCATGGATCGCTACTACTACTTGAATCGAAACGAGAATAATAAATTTTTCTCATTCGAAATGGAGAAATCTGATATGATAATAAAAAGAATGGTGCGGAAGTATAGAAACTTGATATAGCAATCAAAACGATACATCTCTTTTTGCAATAAGGTCTGAAATAGATTTATACAAAATAACTAATTTAGAAATCTGTCTTGTTACAAAAGAACAGCAAATATCCTGTACAGTACAACATGTCCCAAAAAGAAGCTATGAAATCTGGAACAGAAAGAAACTGTGAAATCTGATGTCCACGATAAACACATCTTTCCTTTCTGTTCATCTCCCTCCAGTTTCCTACTTCGAAATACTTGCACTCAATAAAACTAGTGAGCCAAAGGCCCAACAGGTAAAGCCTGGAAATAACAAAAGTACAAAATACAATTGTTCTTAAAATGATACGTACTGGGGTCTGAACTTTAAATACGCTTATGAATAAACAAGCGCATTACAAGACTGAGAAATCTGAACATAAACGAAAGCATAGAACATGAATCAATTCTATAAACATTTCCTTGAAACATTCTTAAGAGCTGCGATTAAAATCGCACTTGTGCTCTTCATTCTTTTCTGAAAATTACGACAACACTTTAAACATTTGGTCCATTTCGTTTGATCAAACTCCTGATATCAGTCGTAGCACTATTGCTCATTTTTGAAGGGGTATATAGATCCGTCTATCCATGATCCTAATCCTTCCTTGGTTTTTGAAGGGGTATACAGTCCGTCGACTGTAATCCTAATCCTTCCTGGGGACCCTTTTTGTTGTCATAACCTAAAACGTTTTCTAAAACATGTTCTGCTCTTTCTTTCTTTCGTGAAATCTGTTTTCTTTCCTTTATACGTTTACTGGTTTTCTCTTGTTTAATGATGTTTTGGAACTGTAAAGGATTTCCTTGTAATTCTTGCGAAAATGAAAACTGAATAAAAATACTACTTGAATCTGTCAGTTAAATCGAATGATTCATTTGAATTGAAGTGTAAATGAATAAGAAATCAAATTCTGAAATTTCGTTATTTGTTGGAGAGAATGAATAGTAGCTTTCTGTTGAAAGAAATGAACAGTGGGTAACTGTCAATAGGCTCTTTAAGAAAACACGAACAAACTGTCAACAGATATCACTCAAGGAAAATAATGATTTGCTGTCAACAAATTTCTTTATAAGGAAAGGAACAGTAGATAGCTGTCAACAGATATCGCTTGAGGAAAGGAACAGTAGATAGCTTTAGACAGTTGAAACTAAAGGAAACGAAGGTTGCTGTCGACAGTTAGTAACTAATGTACACCTGCGATTGCTGACAACAGCTATTGCAATAGTTTATAGCTGATGAACATGAATAGTGCACTTGCTGATTTCGAATATTGCATCTTCTGAAATTTATACTTAGAATATCTTCAACATAGAAATATCAGCTAATGGTTTAAGAACCAGATTTTCAGACGTAACCATGTGAACGAACATGAAAAACAATGATTTCCTTTGTCTGCAGAAATCAAAATATCTTACGAAATTTCTGGAAAAGATCGAATAAGCTACTTGTGAGCTACTTCGAGAAATGAATCATTGGAAAACTCAAGAACTTGCTAGATGAACATCATTAAACCATTTTCTAAAACATCTTTGAATCAAAATTACAGTAAACGTAACTTTTGCAAAAACAGAGCATAAACTTTCTGGTTTTCTTGAAGAACAGCCGTAGCTATCTTCTTCTTTAAAACCATACATAATCATAAACACAGAATTGAATATATGCTTTCTATTGAGTGAGCAAGAAACAGCGTTTACTTGCCTGGTTTCTTTAACACAACAACGATAGGAAATCCAGTAACTTCCTGCGCACCGCCTGTTTCCTTTAAAATGTTTTGAAAGATCTTTGCTCGTCTTCTTCAGAAAGAACACCGCTTAAAATGATTTGATTTAAAAGTAATGATGCATGAAGCAGCTTAATGTCCTATTTATATGACTTACAAAGTCTAATGAAAGACATACGTTTAATCAATATGCCAAAATTCACTATAAGCGTGCTCTGTTTTTTTTAAAATGAAAAGATGCACATGGAACCCGAGAAATTTTGGTAAAAACAAAGGATTCAGTTGGCTTGCAGAAGTCACTAACCTCTATTGTAATTGTATTCTAACATTAGACTTTCAACCCATAATAAAATGAAGGTTGAACATTGTGCAAAAGATGAAATCTATACGCACAAAATCATGACATCTGGTATTTAGCCTTTAACTAAAGAAAAGCTAAACAATGTATAGGCAGAAATCTGAAACTCGATCAATTCAAGAATCGAATAAAATAGCATTGTAATCCCTCAATCTCATATCTTTCTAATTGTGGACTTATAAAAGATCTGGTCGTTACATACACCCAATAGGAACTATTCCTTCGGGAGGATTAACAAGAGTCCAAACTTGGTTTGAATGCATCGAGTCAATGTCAGATTGCATTGCTTGAAGCCACAAATTAGAATCAGCATCGGAAATTGACTCCTTTAAAGTTCTTGGATCACATCCAATAGTTTGATCACTTTGATCATCTTCAAGGAGGAACCCATATCTTCTTTGGGCGGCTTGTCCATCCATATCTCATATGGAGTTTGATGGATCTGTTTAGACAGATCCTGATTAAGTTTTGAATTACACAAAACCTATTATTGTGTTTCTAACAATTCTATTGAGTGTACAGATTTTAGGATCGAGGAAGAAGATGAACAGTAGCTAAATCTGTACAGTCGTTGGTTTAAAAGACAAAGTTCACAGCTGGATGTCGCGTAGCAGTAATCTGTCCAACAGATGGTTTGACAAGATTAAGTTCAGCAGTTGGTTTGGTTTATCATTGTAAACGGCAGCTGGATTAGCAATGGAGACGTCCAAAGTTGAGTCAGTTGTTCGTAATCAGGCGGAGGCCAAGTTGAACCAGCTGGAGTATAGTGAACCAGCTGGAACGATAAAAACCAGCTGCAAGAACCAGCTGGAACAGGAACTGTGAAGTCTGCTGGAGAAGTATCGAAGAAGAACAATTCAGCAGTAAGCTACAGTGTTCAGAAGTAGAATAAATCAGCAGTTGAGAAGAAGTGCAAGAAATCGAGAATCAACAGTGATGACGTCAGCACATATTCTGGAGGAAGCT
This sequence comes from Dorcoceras hygrometricum, assembly GCA_001598015.1. NCBI lineage: Eukaryota > Viridiplantae > Streptophyta > Magnoliopsida > Lamiales > Gesneriaceae > Dorcoceras > Dorcoceras hygrometricum. The sequence continues at coordinate 3,243 of KQ996596.1, read as the reverse complement.
ATGAGCAGCAAGGATGACGTCATCACAATCAGCAGTGAGAAGAAGCTGTCAACAGTTTGTGTATTGAAGAATAGAGCGAAGCTGTCGACAGCAAGGAGTTGAAGAAGCAGGCTACAGTGCATTCAACAGAAAGCTAAAGTCATCAGCAGTTGTGAAGAGAAGCGCAAGATCTGGAATCAGCGATGATGACATCAGTAGTGATGTCATCACAATCAGCAGATGAAGAAAGTTCAGCTGGAGCGCTAAGCAAAGATGAATCAGCAGTTGGATCAAGACATAGCGCGAAGAAAAGATGGAATCAGTAGAGAGCTACAGTGCAACCAGCAGATGGTACTTGAAGTTGGCGATAGCAAAACTATGTCGTTTGGATAAGTTGATACGACAGCGTTTTGCCTTCGTAAGATTCAGCAGATAGCTTATGCGATGGCAACAACCAGCAGGCAGCTACAGTACATCCAGACGAGAGCTACAGTGATATAATCAACCAGTAGAGGATGCATAGCAAACGATGTCGTTTGAATGAGTTGATACGACATCGTTTGATCTAACCAGTCGTTGGGAAATCCAGTCGCAAGCATTTCACGACCAACGACTGGACAACCAGCTGCAAGCACATCCAGACGCAATCAACAGTACATCCAGACGTGAGCTACAGTAGACCAGCTGTTGATATGTATCCAGTCGCAAGATGATGTATCCAGTCGCAAGATGATGTACCAGTCGCAAGCTTTGTGTATCCAGTCGCAAGCACTTCAAGATCAACGTCTGGACAACCAGTCGCAGCAATGAAAAGAAAAACCAGATGCGAAGTTGTTGCAAAGGGAAAAGAAACTACCAGTCGACTGCATTGAAAAGGAGCGAAAACCAGACGCAGAAAAGAAACAGCTGTTGCGCGAAGTGTTGTGACAAAGTAAAGACAACAGCTGAGCGAACAGCTGTTGAACAACTTGTTGGAGAACATTCAGCTGTTGTACGCAATCAACGCTCAAGATGGAAGAATCAATGGCTGAGATTAAGTCGTGCAAATTGCCTGGAATTAAGGGAACAAGATTTTTACTATTCTGGGAAATAGTACAATTTACAGAGGAGCGTTGCACGCATTTGGAAAGACGACGATTTAGCCGTAACAAGCGCAGAAGAGATTTGAATTCACTGTCTAACGGCCATATTCGAACAGAGGGTATTTATACGAGAATAGTTGAAGGAAGAAGATGATGACTGTAGCGCTGTTGCAGAAATACGTTGATTGTACAGTGCACCAGCAGAGGGAAGTGTTGGGATCCGGATCACGCCCCCCGGAGAGGCAGCGGAAGAACAGAAATAAACAGCCGGGAGACGATCAATACGAGTAATACAAAACAATCTATGACATTCATAGGGTGTTTAATAGGAATACCTTGTTGGCACTTGTGCCTGGCTCCAACCGGAATTACAATAACGCCGGCTCTTCACGGTAGATTGCGGTAGATAACGCCAATCAGGTCCACGACCAGAGACTAGATTCCTTCGTCAGCCTGCACTAGAAGAGCTGACGAGATCTGCGCGGACGGATTCTCCTCGTCGAATTGGCCGGAATGAATTTCCGACGAAGAGGGAGGCGGCGGCGGCGGCGGCGGCTTATGGAGAGGAGTGAGGGTGGCGGGCAATGCTAGGTTTTAGGGTTGAGTTGTGAGTGTTATGTGATTGTATTATGAAGTCTCCTAAGTCTAATTAAATAGACTAAGTGGTAGGCTTGGACTGGCCCAACGGGCCCGGGTCCAACGGGTGAACATTCGGTTCATCCCTACCACTGTGACTTCATCGTAACTCCGATCGCCGATCAGATCGGACAAATCGAATCAGTTTCCAAAACTGAATACCATGATCCGAAAAACCATTTTTCAGAACCCCAGTGCAAAATGACCGTTTTGCCCCTCAACGTCGGGAAAACTCGATTTCCGACGAAGAGGGAGGTGGCGGCGGCGGCGCACGGTGGCGGCGGCGGCGGCTTATGGAGAGGAGTGAGGGTGGCGGGCAATGCTAGGTTTTAGGGTTGAGTTGTGAGTGTTATGTGATTGTATTATGAAGTCTCCTAAGTCTAATTAAATAGACTAAGTGGTAGGCTTGGACTGGCCCAACGGGCCCGGGTCCAACGGGTGAACATTCGGTTCATCCCTACCATTGTGACTTCATCGTAACTCCGATCGCCGATCAGATCGGACAAATCGAATCAGTTTCCAAAACTGAATACCATGATCCGAAAAACCATTTTTCAGAACCCCGGTGCAAAATGACCGTTTTGCCCCTCAACGTCGGGAAAACTCGATTTGACCCGAGTTAACTTTTAGGAAGTCGCACTCCCCAAAATCATCTTCTCGTGCTCAACACATTGAGCTGAGTATCCGTGCGGGAATCTCGAATCCAGTACTTGTGTGACCCTCAATGGTTCAGGAATACAGCTAGCCGTGGGCTCACAACCATTGCGGCTCCGGAATCACAATTCCGGACTTGCCCATCGGATCATGGTAAAGCATCTAGAAACATCGCCCCATTATCTCCTAGGTATCACTGATAGTGCCTGCAAGAACCATTTGGTCGTGGTTAGCGTACAGTACGGTCCTTTCAATCCATATATCCCGATCAGATCAACGACCATTGGTAAATCGAGAGTCGCTATAGATCCGATAGCTATGCATACATCTTGGAGATCGAATAGTGACATCGCGAGTGTAACTAGGTAAACACATTTACCTAAAACACTTCTAGTACTCTGGCCAGAGATTTATACACTATTATCCCCTCAGATAGCATAGGATATCCACGCATGTCTGCGAGCGGTGAATCCTCGACAACGATGCATCGACTCCTACAAGCATCGGAGTCTCACCCAATCCCGACGCCTTATGACCCCAAGTGAGTCGGAAAACGGGACAAAGTGAGACGCCTATCATGTAGAGTCTCAATGACGTTTCGAGTCGTGAGGACTAATCAGTACAACCAAGACCTCGGACTTATCCACTCGACAAATGGTAACCACTTGGAAAGTCCGAACGAGAGTAATTCGATAGATCACCAGGTCACTATCTATCTGCATGCTCAGAACATCACAATGCTCCCTACCAATGAAACATGGTACTTCGCATCACAGATACTAGTCTCGAACTCGGGCGAACTTATCCTTATTTTGACGGCCAATCGACTAGGAACATGTTCAGAATACACAGTGACTATTAGATGTGTTTCATGATAGCCGTCATACCCACT
>KQ996594.1:0-13262 GCA_001598015.1 Dorcoceras hygrometricum | reverse complement strand
CGGGTAGTTGTTCTTCGAGGAGGCATATCTAAAAGTCAAACAGACTTTTTCATAATTCCTCATCAATCAATAACAAGTCAATTTCAGTCCCTCCTCTGATCAGCATACACGAATGTACTGCTTCTCAAGAGATCAAGTTCTGATTCATACTTCATTAAATACATGCTACGACTTACTTCAAAGAGCATGTAATTCGCATAACTCTTCGGTATACTCTTACCATTTATTTGTAGTAATCAAGTGATATAAATTCAAAACAGTAAGACATATACCATGCAAGCACGCAATAATTCAATTGGGAAGACTCAATCTACCCCACTCATCTAGTTCAATAACTTAATGGTTTAGTGGGCTCTGATACCACCTGTTGTGAGGCTCTCTGCTCACAATTAATCTTCTAATCTCATCTTATGGGCGTTTAATTAATTCAATGAGTTTAATTAGTGAAATCTGGAATTAAAAAAAAAATTCGTTTGCTTCGCGGAGGCTGGTCATTTGTAACAAAGCATACCCACGGTTATTTCCAAAAGCTAGTTATCATATCTAGAATGAGAATGTACAATGGTTTATCTATTACATTTATCAGTACACAACTAACCAGTACTATAACCAGATTTTATCACAACGACACTAATTATTCAAAGACTTTACTAGCAGCAGATCTCTAGTACTTCTTGTTTGACGTCCTTCTTCTAGGTAGCCAGCTCTCACTACCCTTGCCCAAATCACATCAGCTCTCGCCTACCTGTTGTCATGCACACATACAAAACAAGACAACAGCCAGATAAACTCCGGTGAGAAAAAATCTCAATATAATCAACAGGTATATGCAATAGAACAAATAAACACATAACAATCAGTATCAGTTCTACAATGCAATGCAATAAATCTATCTCAATTCTTCGGTTCAGAATTGATTCCATTTCACATCAACTCCATCAAGATTCGTATCCGATCTTGACATGGATATCCATCTATCGAAGTTAACTCCAACTTAGAAAATCAGGTCATCTCAGTTCTGGGCATTAGAATCAATTCATATTCTCTTCATGTTATGCAATATCATGCAAACATAAAGATCCACTACCTGTGATGGATCGACACATAAAACTCAAGTTCTAAATCAAGAACAGTAATCAAAGAGTATGTGATTTCATCGGGATAACTCAAGAAATATCATCCTTGAGTATTCTAATTCCCTACTCTCACTGTCAAATTATACCTTCGTTACTCTCTGTTCGAATTCTTCAAATATCTCTTCCACTTTATCGTTCCCAGTAACTTCACAGAATCAAATCCTGAAGTCTGTAGCAAAAGTTACAAGGATTTCGAATTCAATCTTATTTATAGGAGAATATCTCTGTTGTTTGCAGCATTTCCAATGCGTTTAATTCGAATTCCACGTGTCATGCTGAGTTTCCCTACTCTCACTGTCAAATTATACCTTCGTTACTCTCTGTTCGAATTCTTCAAATATCTCTTCCACTTTATCGTTCCCAGTAACTTCACAGAATCAAATCCTGAAGTCTGTAGCAAAAGTTACAAGGATTTCGAATTCAATCTTATTTATAGGAGAATATCTCTGTTGTTTGCAGCATTTCCAATGCGTTTAATTCGAATTCCACGTGTCATGCTGAGTATTTATCTATCAACATAGGATAAACTCCCACCGCTTCGAAAACCAGATTCTTCAATCAGTTCTTATATCGTATCAACTGTTCTTCTCGATAATCAAGTGTTACAGAGTAATTCTTGCGACTGATACTAACAATTCTCACGACTGGAAGTAATAGCTACACTCAGTTGCAGTGATATCCAATATAACCAGCTTTCACAACCACAACCAGACGTCATAACTAAGCATAACAACCAGTCGCTGTATTTTGATATCAAAACGACGCCGTACTAACTAACCCAAACGACGTCGCAGCATACCAACGGCTGATTCCAGATCTCTACTGAAAGAATTCATCAGCTGGTCACACTCAATTACTTCATCGACTGGTCCCGTTAACTAATTCAAACGGTGTCGTATTACTGTTCCTGTTTCATAAATCAAAACGGCGTCGTGTTGCTTCCCCGACTGGTTAGACCAGCAGATACAATAAACCATCGACTGGTTTTTAAATCCCTCGACTGGTCGCATCTTCACAAGCCAACGACTGGTTTTCAAATCCCCAAAAGCTGGACAACCATACGACTGGATGCACCACTAACCAAAAGCTGGTCGCTTCCTGCGACTGATTCAAAACACAAAAGCTGGTACCAGACATCTCATCAAAACGCTGCGTGCTAACTAATACGAACGAAATCGCATAGCTGACGTCATCAAATCTGGTTGTTAATTTTCTCGCAAAACCAGCTGCAAGCTACAGTAGAGTTGACTGGCGTTGACGTCTGGAAATCAAATTACGCGCATCGACTGGATCTCTTAGCGCTATCAAAACGATACCGTTTCATCATATGCTCGCGCCAATTTACGCAATGCACCAGACTTCATTCAAAACGGCAGCGTTTTACTTCCAATTGCTAAGAAATCAACTCAAACTTCAAATCTCAACCAGATTCCACCTGGAAGAATTTTAATTCGAAACATAACATTTCCAGAAGAAATCCGAGAATCCTCAACCAGACTTCATCAGAATCTATCGTCTAGAACTGTCGATCTTACTTAATCACTACATAATAATATCGGGCACTACACATTAGGTGGTTTGTCTGTACGTTAGGTGTCTAAGTAGCAAAATATTATTGCACTATTAACTACTGAGGCAGATTACGTTGCAGTGACGGAAGGTAGAAAAGAAAAGATTTGGTTACAATCATTTCTCAAGGAATTGGGTCAAATGTTTAAGACTAACACATTACATTTTAGTAGTCAGATTTCTATTCATTTAGAAAAGAATCATGTGTATCATGCTAGGACGAAGCATATAGATGTACTGTATCATTTCATCAGATCAGTTTTGGAAGATGAAATCTTGATGCTAAAAAAAGATTTCTTGAAGTAAAAATCCAGTTGATATGCTCACGAAGACTGTGATCGTCGACAAATTGAAGATGTGTTTCAACTTCAGTTGGACTTCTTACATAAAAGAGAGATTGAGCTGTTGTATTGGTGTTATGAAGACGTGATTGAGATCAAGTGTTCAAGTAGGAGATAGTTGACTCTGTTGACTCAATAAATGAGATTGTTGGAAGATGAATTGATAATAGATGGAAAGCTCACGGTTGGAAAAATTGTATATAGGCGTCCGCATCTTTCTTTCTTGCAAATTGTCATGCGGGGCTCTATTTTTTTGATTGATATATATATATATATATATATATATGTACTCACATTAGATAGTAATGTTGTATACGCTCGACGTAATTTTTTGAATAAAATATTTGTATTATCTCCGTAATAGCTTAATATTTTGATGAATCACGTAAAATATAATTTTTATTCCGCAATTTTGACATTTTATATTTTCGTCATAATTGTCATCGCACCAGTATAATACTCAACCCATCTTTCATAATTCTCTTGTAAGGATCTATTTCCTTGTATACCTGGCTCAGCACCCCGAATACTAGTCCTTAATGATTAGAACTTGTTGATCATGTTGAGTTTCTGTTTGAAATTTATTAAGTGCTTTCACATTCTTTTCTTTCCAATCTCAAACAATAGCTTCTCAAACTTAACATAGAGACTTACCATTGTATTTTTAGTTTCGAAATTAAAAATTTTGTAACCTTTGGTGGCATCGCTGTACCCCAAGAAGTCTCAATATCAGATTTCTTGTCAAGTTTGTCTCTTTTCTCCTCCGAACTATGCATATAGCACACTGTTGGATCTGTGTAACAGATCAGATCTTAATTTTGATAAACACAAAACCTGTTGTTATGTTTCTAATGATTTAATTGAGCACACAGGGTAAGCTGTAGCAGTTCGGATCAGACACGAGCTGAAGAAGCGCGTTGTAGCAGATAAGCTGCGAGCTGAAGAAGTGAGCTGAAGCAGATCGAACGCGAGCTGTAAAGGATGAATTGAGTGCATTTGAGAAGACGTCCAAGCTGGAACAGTAGGGGATGCCCAAACTGGTCCAACAGACGACGTCCAAGCTGATCCAGCTTAGAGCGAAGATCAACACAGAAGAAACCAGTTCAGAGCAAGTATCAGCTCAGGAGAGAAACGTTCAGTTCAGAGATCAAGTGCAGATCAGAGTTTAGCTTACAGGTTCAGATCAGAACAGCTGAACAGTATTCGGTTCAGAGACCAGCTAGAGCAGTTCAGGGCAGAACTGATCAGAATAAGTGAGAATCGGATAAGCTTAGAGAAGCAGTTCAGATCAGCTCAGAGCTTATAATATATCAGATCGGGTAATCAGCTCAGATAAGCAGCACAGACAGAATCAGTGTAGTATATATATCAGTTCAGAGTGAAAAGTTTAGAGCAGAATTGGTTTCAACTGAGAACGTCTAAGCTGGAACAGCACAGAACATAGAGAAACGAATAGATCAGCTTAGAGCTTAACAGAACAGAAATTGACTCGGGGCAGAACAGAACAGCACAGATAGAATCAGTAGAGAGTCGATCAGCTTAGAGTCACATTAGAGCACGTCAAGAGCAGACTCGAGAGCGTAGAACAGATCAATCAAAGCAGTTTGACTACGAGCGTATGTGAAGAATGGATTAAAGTAGTTCAAACTGATTTGCTTCGTCTCTTCTACACCAGGTTCAAAGTTCACATGCTCAAAGTCAACAAAGCCTGCAAACGCATTAAATGATAAATGACATAAGGTACAACTATGTCAGAACTTTTCAGAAGCCTTTTCAACGACTAGGAACTTGTGCCCAACAGATACATTTGCACAGAAGCTTTATATATTCTAGGAAGACGATGAACAAAAAAAGATGCACGAGAAAAAAAATAGAGAGCAAGTGCATGTGCAATAGTTGAGAGCTTGTACACTCAGGTGGCAGCTGATGTAAAAGTTGAGCCGGTGCTCAGGTGTGACTGGTGCACAGTCGAGAGCTTAAACGCATAATCTATAATCGACTAGACAACTTGGGAAGAAGATGAAGATATCAGCTTAAGTAGAAGCACTTCCTAGTGTGTGAGATTGAATATTTGAGAGAGTGGGTTACACTGTAAATTTCACACACACACACTCATATATTCGAGAGATGTGCGAACAGATTAGAGTGAATTTGAAACACATAATCATTATAGTCTTTGAACAGAGATATTAAACATGTTCATAGTGTCGCAGCTCACATAGTTTGCGAGCTGGTGTGAAGCGTGAAGTGCTAGGAGTTCTCGCAGCTTGCTGGCTGTTGGATCGGGTTATTACAGAAGCTGTAATAATCAAAGTCTTCTAATGGACTCCTTTCAGTTTGGAAGAAGGGGAGACGTGGGAGATTCAGCTCCGAACTTTCATAACTTAACAGATGAGTTCTTTAAAATTTCAGTTTACAACTTTCTTCATTCATACTTGCATCGCATATTTAAATCCAACAGCTTTCAATTTTTAGAGGGTATAATCAGTTGTTTTCCTTCTTGGTTTTTATACCAGATCTAATATATTTTTCGGTGCTCATAGATTTCAAGAATTGGAGCTATTGCAGCTCACACAAAGTTAATTTTTCATCGTCCATATCGCGCACGATCTGTTTCAGCTCGCAGCGCACGATTTGCTGTCAGTTTTCCGATCCCATCACACACACATCCAAATATCCGCAGGTATGTACAGTGGGTTTTCTTAGTAAATACACATCCATATTTACTGGTTCAGCCTAAAACTCTTTTGATAATTATTTTTCATGAAACACGTCTTTCAATTTCCATTATTGTTTTATTTTCCCTTTTAACTAACTCCATTTTGTTATGGAGTGTATGGAACAGTAAGTGGTTGCTTTATTCCTTCTTCATCATAGATAGTTTGGATTCCTTTGAGACATACTCTGTCCAGTTGTCGGATCTCAGCATCTTAATTTGGTAGCCAGGTTCCTTTTCAACATGTGCTTTAAACTTCTTAAATCCCTATAATACTTTTGAATTTTTCTTCAAAAACCTCACCTAACAGAACATTGAGAAATAATTAATAAATAATAGAAAATATAGGCTATTGTTCAAAGTTTTTGTGCTCATTGGACCGCAAACATCAGTGTTTAAGCTGAAATTGACATGCTTACATAATTCAGTCTTTTCTTCAATCTCCGAAAGCCATCCAGTTTAATTGTAGTTCAAAGGAAAAAGTTTGTTTCTCATTGGAGTCGTCAATAATAAGACGTTCTAAACCCAACTCACGTACCACTTAAATCGACGAGCAATCGAACCCTTGGGACCTTCTTCAACCCCAGGATGTGATGAGTCGACATCGAGGTGCCAAACGACTCCGTCGATAAGAGCTCTTGGGACTCATCAGCCTGTTATCCCCCACGTACCTTTGATCCGTTGAGCGAGATCCCTTCCACACAGGACTCCCGAATCACTATTGCCGACTTTCATCTCTGTTGGACCAGTCGGTTTCACAGTCAGGCAGCTCCTCCACTGATAAATGATTATGGATATCTTATTTTCCCCCCACTGATAAATGATTATGGATATCTTATTTTTATAATATGATTCATATCTATCTTTTCCATTAACTTTCAAACAACGCGCAAGTTGTGGCTTAGGTTTGACACTAAAAAGGCTTCAAATATAGTTTTGGTACCTTCGGGAGAGGTGATATGAATATTGCCTTTGCTTTTGACATCTAACCATGCTCCAATTCCTACTCTTACTTTTGAAGGATAACTTCTGTCCAACTCTTCGAAAATTTTCTCCTCGTACGTCATGTGGTTTGAGCAGCCATTGTCAACATGCCATGTATCTTCTTTTCCAGCAGCATGATGTGTAACAACAAACAAATTCTCAGTTCGTTTCTAAAGATCTTCAACCACTTGTGCCTGTTGAATAGGATCTCCTTTCCTTCTACAAAAATTTGTAGTATGTCCAATTTGGTTGCAAGCTTTGCACTAGACATCAGGTCTAAACCAACATTGTTTTTTTATTATTCTTATTTTGTTTCCCTTTGTTTTCTCCAGCGTCCTTCTTTCCACCACTTGATTCACTTTCACTTAATCTTGCCATGAACTCTCCCTCAGATGCTTCTTCCTGCCTTGTGCTTATTTTTTTACTGTATGTCTTGAAAAGCATTAATTAATAACTTCTATTAAAGTTTCAGATCATCCATTCTAAGAATCTCAAACTCTCTCGACAAATTCAGAACTAGAGTTTGCAAAGTTCTATCACTCCCTTGGAACTCTTGTTTCAAGTGGTCCCAAGCTTGCTTTGTTGTTTCGCAATTCATGACTCTCGTGGAAATAGTTTCTGAACTTTATAAGAGATTCGCAACCAAAGCTTTGATTTTCTTACAGTGTTGTTGGTGGATTTGTGCTATTGTAGGATTTTCTCTTAGAGGGTCTCCACCTATTTCCATAGCATCCCAGAGAATGCCTTCAAATTTGTCTTTAGTAATAGGACAATTTTACCAGAAACTTGGAGGTGAGGGGGTAAAGAATCCTTCGAATGCCATTGAGTTTTCATTCAAGTGTTTGTCTTTTACGATGATTTGTGCATGGAAAAATTTGATGGTTCTCTCTCTTTTAGCCCTTGGAGATTATAATGCTCTTGATACCATGATAGGATTTAGAAGAGAAAAGGAGCATAAAAAATAAATGATAAACTCTTCATTGTATTATTCATCTAGGAAATATATACACATTATATCTCATATGCAAAAACCATGTTGCAACACATCATAAGATCCCATATATTATAAGTATTTCAAAACACAGTAGCATATATTCTTCTCAAGGTACAACAGTAAAATAAGATTATATGAATGCTTCACTTATATGATCTATTCAACTATTCCATTCCAAGGATATATCATTCGAGTCACTGGTCGTTTGTAAATACAAAACATTGTGATCTTCTAGACATCGGTTGGCTACCATCCTAAAATAAAAAAAATAAACTATATTAGAATAAATTAATAGTTAAAAAACACATGAATAATATAACAAATTAAGACAAATTATACAACTATAGAATTAATGGTTGTAAAATATAAACAAGAAATGAATAATAATGACACTATTTTAAGAAAGTTGTAATTTGGAAAGTGTTGAAAAAACTCTAGAATGAAGATGGGTGAAGTGTAGAATTAAGCTGTCGTGATATGGCAATATAATAAAGCTCTTTTCTAAACATATATTTTGAAGTGAATTTCAATGGCTCGAAAGCTCAATTTAAAATATACAAAAAAAGCATCACAATGCCTCAGTACGAACGCTTGGGAATCGTTGCAGCCAAAATTAAAGTGTATGCTTGCAATTTTTCCCGTGGATTTGTGACCTCGTGGGAAAAACCCAAATTAAAGTGTATGATTGCAATTTTTCGAATGGATTTGTGACCTCGTGGGAAAAACCCAAATTAAAGTGTATGATTGCAATTTTTCGAATGGATTTGTGACCTCGTGGGAAAAACCCAAATTAAAGTGTATGATTGCAATTTTTCGAATGGATTTGTGACCTCGTGGGAAAAACCCAAATTAAAGTGTATGATTGCAATTTTTCGAATGGATTTGTGACCTCGTGGGAAAAACCCAAATTAAAGTGTATGATTGCAATTTTTCGAATGGATTTGTGACCTCGTGGGAAAAACCCAAATTAAAGTGTATGATTGCAATTTTTCGAATGGATTTGTGACCTCGTGGGAAAAACCCAAATGAGAAGGTTTGAGGGCTTTCTCAAAATCTCGAATCAAATGGAGTTGGGAATAACATACCATCCCCGAACTCGTCCCATATATATATACACATGTAATGAAAATAATATTACTTTTAGTACTTAATATATGTTTAGATGACTAAAAACTTCAAAACCCATATATATTGTTATTTAATAATATATAAATAAATATAATAGATAATAGTAAATAATATATATATATATATATAATTTGATATATTAGAGATGGGAACGGTGATCTCCCGTCCTCGAATCGATCCCCACAAGGGTGGAGATGAAATTTCCATTTTATTTGGGGGCATGGTAATGGCGAGACATCATCCCTACCTACAACAAACCGTAAGTGGTTGCTGTAGTATGCGGTATTCATTTTTTTTTACATTAATTATGAGAAGAAACCTATAATTGATGCATTGTTTTCATCGCCATCTCCCCGCTGGACAGAGCAAACATTCATGTTTGCTTACTTTGTATATGAGGTTTGCGGATGTAAATTGCCTTCGGCTTCTGGGAAGCTCAGTTCAGTTTCATTCATCTTGTTCTCAATTATCTTTTCTCAATTTAAGCAATTATAAAATTTGATTGTTTATATAATATTACTGAGATAGTCCTTTTTTGTATTAAGAAAATATATCTACTTTGAAAATACAGTGTGATTGTGTAATTATCTAAATATTATAATATAATTTTCATCTTGTACGTATTAGGGGTTTTCCATGTAAAAATTTTTGTGTTCATTTTTCTCCAATTTTATATTTCTATTTCAATTACCGCACCTCGTACCAACAAGTAGTATCAGAGTCTGGTTCTAAAAGCTCTGAATATGCCATGTAGTTGCACTTTTGACTGAACTTCCACATAAGAAAATATTTTTAAATTTTTTATTAATGGCAGCAAAATACGAGATAGGAAATTCAATGACAACAATTTTATGTCATGGAAATTGAATATTCGAGCAATTTTAGCAAAACACGTTGCTTGACTGCCATTGGAGATAGACCAAGTGACTTCACGGACAATGAAAGTAGAATGAGATGGATGGTGCAAGTATTTTAATATACTTTTGGCAATAGCAGGTGGAGTTTTGCCGAGTATCACTAAAATAAAATCGGTAAAAATTATGTGGGATACTCTGAAAAGTACAAGGTGAAGCCAATCACAACAAGATTTTCCTAAAGAGAGAGTTGTATACTCTTCGGATGGCAGAATCATCGATGACCGACCATATCAACACACTATACTCTATTTAGCCAGATCATCTCTATGGAGCATATAATAGAGGGAAAAGAATGTGCGGAGCTTCTACTTCGGAGTATGTCGGATTCACATGACCAACTTATCATCAACATAACAAATAGTATCCTTAAAAATGTTTTCAACTTCAATGATGTTCAAAACACGGTTCGTGCAAAGAATTCGACCCAAGAATAAGTAAGACGGGTTGACATCTTTAAAGAAAGTCGAGGCTTCTGATGATAAGAATACGATTAACGGAACGTGACTTCAATGGGAGTCACAGGAACGGTAGATCAAAGTCAAAAACTAAGTAAAATATTTACTACTATATATGTTGCATTAAAGGGCACTTCAAGAAAGAGTGTACAAAGAATATCGAGAAGCCGTCTCAATGAAATGTGGCAAGTACTTCACCAGGTGCTGAAATATTAATCAGCGGAAGCAACAATAGTTGCAAAAAGTAGACATAAGTTTTGTGATGCATGGATTATGGACTCAGGAACGATGTGGCACGTGACGTCTCGGAGAAAATGGTTCAACTAGTATGAACCAGTCTCAGGAGGATCCATATTCATGGAAAATGATCATGCCTTAGAAATCACTGGGGTTGGTACCATCAGAATCAAAATGTTTGATGATACTATTCACACCATACAGGAAGTACGACAGGTGACATGCCTGACAAATAATCTATATCCTTGGGCCAATTGGATGGCTTCTGGTGTAAGATAAAAATAGGATTATGAAATCGTGAAAGGTGTGCTTGTGGTGATAAAGACGAAAAAAGGTTGCGGCAAATCCATACGTTCTTTTGGGGTAAACAAACAAAGGAGCGAAAATAGTTGTTGTATCAAGTGGTTCAAGAGAATAATTATCTATGTTATGGCATAGAAAGCTCGGGCATATGTAAGAACGGGGACTAAAAATTTTCTTTGAAGGGAAGCTGTTGTCAGGGCTTACAAAGCAACTTTACTCTTTTTTGTGAGCATTGTGTTACCAGTAACACATATTGAAGTTTGACACTTCTACTGTCAAAAGTAATAGCATCTTGGCGTTGATTCATTCAGATGTTTGGCAAGCACCAGTCGTATCCCTAGGAGGAGCGAGATACTTTGTATCGTTCATTGACGATTTCTCTCGGAGAATTTGGGTGTATCCAATTGAGAAGAAATCAGATATTTTTTAAGTCTTCAAGGTTTTTAAATCACTGATTGAACTTAATTATAAAAAGAAAATAAAGTGTTTTAGTACTGACAATGGAGGAGAATATATCAGTAGTGAGTTTGGTGCACTTTGTTAACATGAGGGCATCAAAAGAATCACGACGGCCTACACACCTCAACAAATGGAGTGGTACAGCGGATGAATTGAACCTTGTTAGAAAGAACAAGAGCTAAGTACTACGGGCCTGGACAAGTCATTCTGGGCAGAAGCGTAAAACTGCTTGTTATGTTGTCAATCGATCTACATCAGTAGCAATTTATTTGAAAACTCCAATTGGGATATGGACTAGAAATCCAGTGGATTATTCTTGGGTACATATATTTGGAAGTCCGGTGTACGTTTTATACAATGAATAAGAAAGATTAAAGTTGGATGTTAAATTCAGAAGTGTATCTTCTTGGGCTATGCTGATAGAGTAAACGTGTTTCACTTATGGATCCTATTGCCCATAAGCTTATCATCCTCAGGGATATTATCTTCGAGGAAGATAAAGTGAAGGGAGACAAAGATGGACAATAGAGACTATTACAATTCAGGTGGAAAATAAGAAAGGCGAAGTTCAAGTTTCCTATGAAGCGGTACCAGAGCACGAGGAAAAGAAGAACTTGAGTCAGAAGTTTCCAAAGTGAGGCAGTCAACTCGAGAGAAAAGTCCACCGAGTTGGCTTTCAGATTATGTCACTAAAAACAATATTGCACATTGTCTACTAATAGAGGATAGTGAGCCAACGAGCTTTCAAGAGGCTACTCAAAGCTCGATGTATCCTTGTGGATGACAGCAATGCAATAAGAATTGGAGGCTTTAGACAGGAATAAAACTTGGGATCTTGTCACCCTACCTCGATAGAGGAAAGCCATTTGTAACAGATAATTCTATAAGATCAAGCATGATTACGATAATCAAGTGGAGCGATATCATGTCAGATTAGTGGTGAAAGAGTATGCTCAGAAAGAAGGCATTGATTTCAATGAGATATTTTCTCATGTGGTTCGGCTTAATATAGTCAAAGTAAAGTTAGCATTATGTGCAGTGTTTGACATACATATAGAACAGCTAAAATATGAAAAAACCTTTCTTATGGGGATGTTTAAAAAGAAATCTATATGAATTAACTAGAAGGTTTTGCTAAAAAGGCAAAGAAAACTTGGTTTGCAGGTTGAAAACATCTCTATATGGTTTCAAACAGACACCAAGAGTTGGAACAAAAGATTTGATTCATATATCATGAGCCTTGGATACAACAGAATTAGTGCAGAACCTTGCACATATGTCAAGAGGTCTTATGAAAATGATTACATTATTTTGCTTTTGTATGTAGACAAAATGTTGGTAGCAAGACCCAACAAAGATTATCCAAGAATTGAAGGCAGGGTTGGCTATGAAATTTGATATAAAAGACTTAGGACCAGCAAACAAGATTATACAACTTCTTCGAGACGGAAGTAATATAAATATTTGGTTTTCCCAGAAAAATTATTTCTAAAGTCTTCCACCGCTTCAACATGCTAGATTATAAGCCAATCTCAATACTCTTCATGTTAGTCAAGTTACCTCTGAAATTCGTACTAACAGTGAAGCAGAGATGATAAAGATGTCTCGAGTATTGTATGCATCGACATTAGGGAGTTTGATGTCCGCTGTAATTTATACTAGACCTGACAATGGGATAATATAATTTTTAAAATATAATAATATAAATTTTTAGTTTATCCGTGATTTTTATCTAATAATTTTTAGGAGTTTTTCGAAATAAAATTTTGATGTAAATTTTTGTTCGCCAATTTTTTATTTATATCGTAAGTACACGCCATGACCAACACTTGATAGTGGCTGTTCGGGTTTTTTAACTGTTTGTGGTAAAAAAAAAAAATTTTTAACTAAATAATGTGAAACGAGGGGATTTAATAAAGTAATGTATCACGCCGTTTGTGTAGGCGTGATACCATATATAAAAAGCAAGTCACGCCGTCTCAACCGGCGTGACTTGCAAAAATTATTTTTTAAAAAAAAAAAA
>KQ996593.1:11879-22653 GCA_001598015.1 Dorcoceras hygrometricum | reverse complement strand
TCCCGCACGGAAACTAAGCTCAATGTTTGAGCACTTGAGGAGGATTTTGGGAGTGCGACTTCCTAAAAGTCAACAGGGGTCAAATCGTGATTTCCCGCTGTTGAGGGGCAAAACGGTCATTTTGCACTGGGGTTCTGAAAAATGGTTTTTCAGATCATAGTATTCAGTTTTGGAAACTGAGTCGATCGGTCCGATCTGATCGGCGATCGGAGTTACGATGAAGTCACGGTGATAGGGATGAACCGAATGTTCATTCGTTGGACTCGGGCCCGTTGGGCTGGTCCAAGTCCGTCACTAATCTACTTAAGGTAGACTAGGGCTTCATAACTCATAAAATTACAACTAATGCAACCCTAACCCTAGCTCTCAAAAGCCGACGCCCCCTCCTCTCTAATATCGCCGCCGCCGCGGCCCCCCTCGCCGGAATTTGTTCCGGCCAACTTTTCGAGGAGAATCCGTCCGCGCTGATCTCGTCAGGCCTTCTAGTGCAGGCTGACGAAGGAGTCTCCCTTCCAGTTGTGGACCTGATTGACGTAATCTACCGCCGCCTACCGTGAAGTGCCGGTTTCCTCGTGAAACTGGTCGGAGCCAGGCGCCAAGACGCCAGCAAGGTAACTGACTAAACACCCTATGAATGGTTCATATTGTGTTTGAATTTTATTGTATTGATCGTCTCCCGAGCAATTTTGTTTTCCGCTGCGCCGCGGGAGGCGGGATCCGGATCCTACACCGTTGTTCCCCAACAGGTTGTAGCCTTTAGCTGTTATCCGGTGTCTCATGCATAGCATCTGCATTTTATCTTATGCTTTTCTTTAGCTATTTCAGTTGCTCTCCGTACTGGGGTTTGACCCCATGTCCCTCTGGGGCTTGGTTGTTTTCTCTGTTTGTGTTGTTTTCAGGGAATCCAGGTTTTACAGTTGGTCGTGGTTTTAACCCAGCTGGTGGTGCCCCAGGAGGTGGTTGAGTATCCCAGTAGCGTAGAGCATATTTATATGTATTAGTACAGTTAGCCAGGGGATGCCCTGCGCTTTGTCGTTGTATTTTGTTGTTGGAGTCTGATACATGTTGTTGTTGTTATGCTATACTGTTATTTTTGGCTGGTAGCCCGCGTTTAGTTTTTTTTATAAACTGGGATATATTTTGAGTATCGTACTATTTTAAATTATATTGTTTTAAACCGTCAGGCCCAAAAGCGAAAATATTACCCGCTTTTTGATAGCTTCCGCGTGTGTTTGTATGATTTTACTCTGTTGAGAGCACGAGGCCTGACAGCTCGAGTGCGGCCTGATGACCGGATTAGGATACTCTGTATCAAATCAAATATTCTAAGGGAATCCTTCCTTGATTGGAAGAAGGGTAGACATAAAAGTTTTTCTTCGAACTTCCAGAAACAAACTCTCTCGTGAACTTATTTCATTTCAGCATACATTTGCATATAATGTTCACTGTTTGATTGAGATTTTCCACATAAATCTTTTTATTTCTCAGGAAAACATATTATATTGAGTTACAGACTCAGTTGTTAACGCAACTGATCTTACAGATCTTTTTAATGCACAAAGTTTTTAAGAGTTTATTCAACTCCCCCCACCCCTCTTCTAAACTCTGTACTGTGTATTTTCGATCCTAAAAAGTGGTATAGAGCATAGTAAACTCAATCATGAAGTTTTTTTTTAAAAAAAATCTCATTCATTACACATGGAATCATATAACAAGATTCATATGTTCTCCAAGGAATATTATGATGATTGGAAAAATGCGTATGCAGGATGTCAGGCCCGGTGAACAACACAGAGTTAACCATGCAAAATACAATCGTAGAAGCTTTTAAAATAGTGGCTAAAATTTTTCGCTTTGGCCTAACTTAGAAAACATAAGTTAAAATACAACGATACTCAAAATACTTGTTTTACAACAACAGAAAAACCAACCACAACAGATACAAAAATATAGAGCGTCTACCAAAGAAACAGACATAACAAGTCTCTCGCTCAACATAGATACAAATTAGCAATAGAACATCACATCGGGAATTCCCCATGTGATGACTCTACTACATAACTATTTATTATACATAACTGGGACACTCTATCCACCTCCTGGGGCACCACCAGCTGAGCCATCTCCACGACCAGCTGAGAAACCTGGATAACCTGAACAACATACAGGCAACAAAGATAATCCAGCCCCAGAGGGACATGGGGTCAAATCCTAGTACGGAGAGCAATATAAAACAGCATGCAGATAGAACAAGATATAAATGCGATGCTATGCATGAGAACAGGGAGCTCAAAGGATCCAAAGGACTGCACAAAGCTGAATACCAGAACTGGAAGTGATCACCGAATGTGTGAGAGAATGGGAGTTACCCAGGCGCTCGATCACACATGGTACCAATCACAATAGATTACAGGGATGGCCGCAAATCATGTGAGAGAATGGGAGCTACCCATGCGCTCATCACATAAAACGTCAGCACCACCAGAACTGGAAGGCCATATCACATATGAGAGAACTGGGAGCTACCAGGAGCTCAATCACATACACCCTGTCAACAAGGGTTAGCTCAACAGCAAACAACAACAGATCAGAGGTTCTCACAGCAGGCTGTTAACAAGGCTTGCAAAGGAATGAGAAGAACAACATGATATGCGTGTATGCATAACAAATAGTTGCAAGATAACATACGTAAAAACAGATGCAAGCAACAGCACAGAAGCAACAGCATACACACTGCTCATCATAACAGCACACTCCATTTGTTGGATCTGTGTCTACAGATCAGAATCTAAGTTTTGATTCACACGAAATCTGTTTCTATTGTACTAACGCTCTATGTGACATGCGCATCTTGCTAAGACTAGAGTATAGGTGAAGATATCCAAACTGGAACAGTGAGGGGACGCCTGAGCTTGACTGGTCGAAGATATCTAGCTGGAACAGTAAGGGGATGCTCAAGCTGGTACAACAATTTACTTCCAAAAGTGCAGGGAACACCAAGCTGGTTCACCAGCTTGGAGTAGGAGCAGCACGAAGATCAAGCGCAGAATATTTAAGTGCAGAATAGCTCAAGCGCAGATCAAGTGCAGGGTACAAGAGCAGTGATTGAGTGCGGAGCCATATACAAGAGCAGTGATCAAGTGCACGCTTGATCATCGAGCACGGCTATAATCAGTTCTTGATAGGTATCTCAGTCCTTGGGAAGACTGAATCAGAACTGATTGACAGTGTGCTTGCTGATGATTTGGATGAGGTGTCTGAATGGATCAAGTAGACAAGCTAGTAACACTAGGGCTCTTGACGAGAAGAACAGAGCCCAGCTGGTTAAGGACAAACTAATCAGTTCTTGATAGGTATCTCAGTCCTTGGGAAGACTGAATCAGAACTGATTGACAGTGTGCTTGCTGATGATTTGGATGAGGTGTCTGAATGGATCAAGTAGACAAGCTAGTAACACTAGGGCTCTTGACGAGAAGAACAGAGCCCAGCTGGTTAAGGACAAACCAGCTTGAAGTTAAAAGATCAGCCGGGAGCAGACAAACCAGCTGGCCATATGATATCTGTGAGAAGCTTGACTCACAGATATATCAACCAGCTGGTTGGCAATCAGCTGGGAATGGAGCAAAGCTGGAGCCACGAAGAAGCTCAAGAGCAGGAAAGAGCAGAACAAGCTCAGCTGCAGACAAAATGAGGCGCAGATGCAGAATCTGCTCTAGAACAAATTAAAGATGAAGAGAAACCATCTTGATGAAGATACCAGCTGAAGAACCAGATCTGGACAAAACCAACTAAGACAAACAAAACAGTTTGAACAAACATACAAAGATTAATTTAATTGGTTCAAACTGGTTTGTTTCGTCTGGTCCACATCAGGAACAAGAAAACAGAGCTCGATCTTAGCAAAGGCTGCAGAATTGCCGATGAAAATAGCTCAAGTCAAATAAAGCCTGCAACGCATTAAAAGCCAAAGGACACAAAGTACAAATGCGTCAGAAGGTTTTTCAGAACGGCTGCAACTTTGTGTCCAACGGACAAATCAGCTAAGAGGCTTTATATATCAGGCGCAATGAAACAGATGGGGATGCGATATAGCAGAGAGAGATTGTTGTGAAAATCCTAAAACAGAAGAACAGAAGAAAGCACAACTAAGGGAAGATAACAGATAATCAGCTCGAACAAGAGCACTTCCCAGTGTGTGAGAATACATTTGAGAGTGAGCGTACACTGTATATTTCTCACACATAGATTCACTCACATATGAGAGCTGAGTGCTAAATTGTTGAGTTGAGTGAATCAGATCAAACTCTCCATTGTAGTCTTTGAACAGAGACGTTAAAAAAGTTTAGTTGTCTTTTGCACTGAGACGTTAAACAAGTGTGGGTTGTCTTTCGCACTGAGACGTTAAAGAAGTGTGTGTATCCTTTCTCACTGAGGCGTTAAAGAATTGTTGTTAGACACGCAGCTTGCGGGTTTAGTGTGCAGTGGTGTGGTTAGTAGTTCTTGCGACCGAGGGTCGTCGGAGTGGGTTGCAGCGTAGGGACGCTGCAATCAAAGTCTTCTAGTGGAATCCTTCCCGATTGCGGAAGAAGGGGAGACGTATGAGAGTTTGCTCCGAACTTCCATAAACAAATCAGCGTATTTCTTTATTGCTTTACTACATTCATTCATACTCACTGCATATTTATAATTGTGCTTAAAACTTTTTAAAAGGCTTTCGAATTTAAGAGTGCAGTTTGAGTTATTTCCGCATGATTTAAATTCATTACTCAATCTGTATCTCGGCGCACAAGTATTCAAAAACACTGAGCTATTACAGCTCAAGTAATAAATAACCAGATCGCTTGTCCTTTCATCGAGCTGGTTTCAACAACCAGCTAGATCGCTGGTTTAGCGTCGAGATGGTCACACACAAAAGCGATCCGGTTTCAGCATCCAGCTGGAACCGGCTTAGTCATCGCAATCTGGTTTCAGCGTCTAGCTGGATCCAGCGTCTGTTACTCGATCTGGTTATTCCCTCTAAGTGCTGGTTATTGACTAAATAACTTTTATACACTAACAGAGGGAAAATCGATCCTAACAAGTGGTATCAGAGCAGGTTGTTCTTGAATAGTGCTTTTCGAAAATGTATATTTAAACGGTTTTAAAAACATGTCTGCTCTGATAGTCATTCGAAAGCTTGTTTGTGCTACAAAATTTTTAAGGCTTTCAAAAACTCGTTGCATTTGGATAGGGGAAGAATGTCTATTTAATTGCAGAGCGATTTCTCGAAAGGAAAGAGCAGCAACATCTTTTCTGACGAGCTGACAGATTGCACGAGATCTGTGGACGCCAAGATCTCGAGGGCTGGGCGAGGCTAAGCCTTAGGGAAAAATGGAAGAGATTCTGTAAATTGAATCTTCTATTGCTCCTCTTGTCCATATGAATGAGAAATTTTGAGTAGCATAGACTTTGTTTTCAAAAATCTCATGCATGCATAATGTTATCGACAAACTGTCTTCCTATGCATAAGGTTTTATTTCGAAAATAAAATTATCCCATGCTCAGTTGAGGGGGAGACAAGAATTTAAACCCTTTTTGATTCCCATAAAAAGGGTGAGAAATATTTTCAAACATAAACATACTTGCATATTTTTATCCAGAGTTTGTGAAAATCAAAAGGGGGAGATTGTTAAATCTGTGTCTATAGATCAGAATCTAAGTTTTGATTCACATGAAATCTGCTTCTATTGTACTAACGCTCTATGTGACATGCGCAGCTTGCTAAGACTAGAGTATAGGTGAAGATATCCAAACTGGAACAGTGAGGGGACGCCTGAGCTTGACTGGTCGAAGATATCTAGCTGGAACAGTAAGGGGATGCCCAAGCTGGTACAACAATTTACTTCCAAAAGTGCAGGGAACACCAAGCTGGTTCACCAGCTTGGAGTAGGAGCAGCACGAAGATCAAGCGCAGAATGTTGAAGTGCAGAATAGCTCAAGCGCAGATCAAGTGCAGCGAACAAGAGCAGTGATTGAGTACGGAGCCGTATACAAGAGCAGTGATCAAGTGCACGCTTGATCATCGAGCACGGCTGTAATCAGTTCTTGATAGGTATCTCAGTCCTTGGGAAGACTGAATCAGAACTGATTGATAGTGTGCTTGCTGATTATTTGGATGAGGTGTCTGAATGGATCAAGTAGACAAGCTAGTAACACTGGGGCTCTTGACGAGAAGAACAGATCCCAGCTGGATAAGGACAAACCAGCTTGAAGTTAAAAGACCAGCCGGGAGCAGACAAACCAGCTGGCCGTATGATATCTGTGAGAAGCTTGATCTCACAGATATATGAACCAGCTGGTTGGCAATCAGCTGGGAATGGAGCAAAGCTGGAGCCACGAAGCAGCTCAAGAGCAGGAAAGAGCAGAACAAGCTCGGCTGCAGACAAAATGAGGCGCAGATGCAGAAGCTGCTCTAGAACAAATTAAAGATGAAGAGAAACCAGCTTGATGAAGATACCAGCTGAAGAACCAGATCTGGACAAAACCAACTAAGACAAACAAAACAGTTTGAACAAACATACAAAGATTAATTTAATTGGTTCAAACTGGTTTGTTTCGTCTGGTCCACATCAGGAACAAGAAAACAGAGCTCGATCTTAGCAAAGGCTGCAGAATTGCCGATGAAAATAGCTCAAGTCAAATAAAGCCTGCAACGCATTAAAAGCCAAAGGACACAAAGTACAAATGCGTCAGAAGGTTTTTCAGAACGGCTGAAACTTTATGTCCAACGGACAAATCTGCTCAGCGGCTTTATATATCAGGCGCAATGAAACAGATGGGGATGCGATATAGCAGAGGGAGAGTGTTGTGCAAATCCTGAAACAGAAGAACAGAAGAAAGCACAACTAAGGGAAGATAACAGATAATCAGCTCGAACAAGAGCACTTCCCAGTGTGTGAGAATACATTTGAGAGTGAGCGTACACTGTATATTTCTTTCGCACTGAGATGTTAATAAGTGTGTAGCCGTTTCTTACTGAGGCGTTAAGAAGTGTTGTTAGACACACATCTTGCGGCTTAGTGTGCAGTGGTGTGGCTAGGAGTTCTTGCGGCCGAGTGTCGTCGGAGTGGGTTGTAGCGTAGGGACGCAGCAATCAAAGTATTCTAGTGGAATCCTTCCCGATTGCGGAAAAGGAGAGACGTGGGAGAGTTTGCTCTTGCACTGTGCTGGTTTAGCGCCGAGATGGTCACACACAAAAGCGATCCGATTTCAGCATCCAGCTGGAACTGGCTTAGTCATCGCAATCTGGTTTCAGCGTCTAGCTGGATCCAGCATCTGTTACTCGATCTGATTATTCCCTCTAAGTGTTGGTTATTGACTAAATAACTTTTATACACTGACAGAGGACAAATCGATCCTAACACCATTTATACACAAGTCCATCTCAAAGCTGTAATCGTAATCTCACATCCGTACCTTAGTTTTGAGCTACAATTACCACAACAAAGTCCCGAGCAACTCAAATCCACCACCTGCTTGGCCAAACAACACAACAAAACTCCGGGACTCTACGCACAGAAACTCTAACTGGGAGATACGAGCTCAACCAGCTCTGTCCTACCCTTCTATCACAACAGTAAGGTAGGATCTAGCTCTTAACCGAAAGCACTACCTGAACGGAAAAGCAAATCCGCCAAAATGATAACATACTACACAAGGTAGCTTCTTTCGCGATCTTCTTCCATCTTAACTCAAGCCCTCGAAAATGGTATAAGGAGAAACCCCTTGGCAAGAGGAGTCCAACGCTACCACTCTTGCTCCAATCCGAGTCTTCTACCATCGGAAATTGGAGAAGATAAGGTTCGATGAACAGTAGCTAGGGTATCGCGACAGAGTAAGGTTACGGGAAATATTTCTAAGTGTTGGGGAAAATATCGCGTTTGAATGGTCAAAGTCCTCTAAATAACAACTTAAGTTCCCCAAATCTGATGAACAATAACCACTGACAACATTGGCTCAAAGCTGATACCCACTCAGATCTGAGTACCACTCCAGATCTGGACCATATGCTAAACCAGCGTGCTACTACCAAACGGCGTCGCACCACGATCCAACTAATGCATACACGTGTCTCTCTAAACGGTGTCACATCGCTCTTAACTAAAACACTCAGATCTGAATGACCAGATCTGACCAGCACTTTCTAGCGTTCACTGTTACCCAAAACGACATCGCACTGCCTTCTGGTCTAGACAACCCAGAATCGGTCTACACCAAACCCTCGAACCAGGCCGGTTCACACAGCGCTAACAACTAATGCATCTCAAATCTGGTTTCTCCCAAACGACGACGTTTCGCTACCCACACAGGATATTCAACTAGCGTATCTCGAATACTTGCGACAACCAGATTTGACCTCTAGCCTTGATTTCCATCAACCAATTCCAAAGCCAAAATCACCAACCAACACTTCTCAACTCTCCAAATCTGATTACTACTCCACAGAACTCTACAACTTTCCAGAGCTGTTCCAACACCCAAAATAGAAACCCGATACCTTTTAAAGTCTACAACTCAAAGCTGATCCATCCCAGATCTGTTCATGCCAAATTTGGTCTATCCAATACCCGATTAATTAACTCAATTAGTCCAATAATCTTTCGGGTCTCACATCTCTCCCCCACTGAAAATAAGATTTCATCCTCGAAATCAAAGAACAACTCCAGAACTAAACAAACTCAACAAAACAACCAGCAACCTCTAACACGCAACAAGAAGCTACTAACCAAGAGTTCAAGATAACTGGAAAACAACAACTAGCAAACTAGCTACTGGAATTAATGCAAAATCTACCCAAACAGTTGAGGCAACTCACGTTGCATCTTCTCCTCTAACTCCCACATAGCTTCTTCTCTACCATGTTTGCTCCACTGGACCATCACCATGGGAATGGTCTTGTTTCTAAGTTGCTTCTCCTTTCTGTCCAAGATCTGCAAGGGATATTCAACATAATTCAAAGTCCGATCCAGCTCCACCTCGTCAGTTCGCAACACATGAGAAGCATCTAGCTCATACTTCCTCAACCACAATCTCATAAGGTCCAACATAACGATGAGCTAACTTACCCTTGAGACCAAATCTCATCACACTTCTGAAAGGAGAAACTTTCAAGAAAACCAAATCTCCAACCTGAAATTCGAGAGGTCTGCCTGTGATTCGCATAACTGGCTTGGCGATCTTGTGCAGATTTCATACGCTATCGAATCAGATCTACTTGATCTCTCATCTACTGCACAAATTCTAAATAAAACAGCTGCTTCTCCCCCACTTCTTCCCAACAGATTGGCGATCTGCACTTCCTACCATACAATGCCTCAAATGGTGCCATTCCAATTGTCACCCGGTAGCTGTTATTATAAGAAAACTCCACCAAAGACAATGAATCTTGCCAGCTACCACTAAAATCCATCATAACAGCTCTCAACATATCCTCTAAAGTCTGGATAGTCCTCTAAAATTGGCCATCGGTTTGGGGATGATAAGCTGTACTCATAGCCAATCTGGTGCCAAAGCTGTTTGCAAACTTTTCCAAAACCTGGATGTAAACCTCGGATCCCGATCTGAAACAATAGACACAGGCACTCCATCCAATCATTGTTAGAGTAGATGCCCAACTAGCCAACGTGTGGCGTGTGGGTTTTATTGACTCTTGTGTATAACGATCTTTATATATGATACACGCATTTCTTTATGGCATTCTTTATTTTCATTATGATTATAATCTTAAAAATTGTGTTGGATAAAGACCTATAATGCACCATAGTGTATGTTAGATGTGATAGTGGATGTGATGGCTATCATGAAACATATCTAATAGTCACTGTGTATTCTAAACACGTTCCTAGTCGATTGGGCCATCAAAATGAGGATAAGGCCGCCCGAGCTTGAGACTAGCATCTGCGATGTGAAGTACCATGTTTCATTGGTAGGGAACATTGTGATGTTCTGAGCATGCAGATGGATAGTGACCTGGTGATCTATCAAACTACCCTCGTTCAGACTTTCCAAGTGGTTACCATTTGTCGAGTGGATAAGTCCGAGGTCTTGGTTGTACTGATTAGTCCTCACTACTCGAAACGTCATTGAGACTCTACATGATAGGCGCCTCACTTTGACCCATTTACCGACTCAGTTGGGGTCATTAGGTGGCGGGATTGGGTGAGGTCTCGATGCATGTAGGAGTCGATGCTTCGTTGTCGAGGATTCACCGCTCGCTTTCATGCGTGGATATCCTATGCTATCTGAGGAGATAATAGTGTGATAAATCTCTGTCCAGAGTACTGGATGTTTTTTAGGTAAATTGGTTTGCCTAGTAACACTCGCGATGTCACTATTCGATCTCCAAGATGTATGCATAGTTATCGGATCTCTAGCGACTCTCGATTTACCAATGGTCGTTGATCTGATCGAGATATATGTGTTGAAAGGACCGTACTGTATGCTAACCACGATCGACTGGTTCTTGCAGGCACTATCAGTGATACCTAGGGGATCATGGGGCGATGTTGCTAGGGTGTTGAAAGGACCGTACTGTATGCTAACCACGATCGACTGGTTCTTGCAGGCACTATCAGTGATACCTAGGGGATCATGGGGCGATGTTGCTAGGCGCTTTACCATGTTCCAATGGGTAGATCAGAAAAATGTGTTTTCTAATTCACAATGATTTGTGAGCCCATGGCTAGCTGTATCCTAGAACCATTGAGGGTCACACAGTGTACTGGTTTACCAATTC
>KQ996591.1:5803-16633 GCA_001598015.1 Dorcoceras hygrometricum | reverse complement strand
GCTCAAAGCGTCCGCTACCACATTAGCCTTGCCGGATGGTAGCTAATGTCACAGTCATAGTCCTTCACCAACTCTAGCCATCTGCGCTGCCTCATATTCAGCTCCTTCTGGGTGAAGAAGTACTTGAGGCTCTTATGGTCGGTGAAAATCTGACACTTCTCGCCGTACAAATAGTGTCTCCAAATTTTCAGTGCGAACACTACTGCTGCAAGCTCCAGATCATGCGTCGGATAGTTCTGCTCATAACTCTTCAGTTGTCTCGACGCATAAGCAATAACCTTACCACCCTGCATCAGAACTGCACCCAAACCTCTCAAAGAAGCATCTGTATAAACCATGAACTCCTCGTGGTCCACTGGCATAGCTAACACTGGTGCTGAAGTAAGGGCCTCCTTCAGCTGATCAAAGCTCCTCTGACAGTCGGCGCTCCACACATACTTCGCATTCTTCTTGGTCAAGGCTGTCAAGGGCACTGAAATAGAAGAGAAGCCCTTGATGAATTTGCGATAGTAACCTGCCAAGCCCAAGAAACTGCGAATCTCCGCTGCATTCTTCGGAATTCCCCAGTTCTGCACTGCTTCCACTTTTGATGGGTCCACATAAATCCCATCTCTCGACAAAA
The DNA here is from genome assembly GCA_001598015.1 of Dorcoceras hygrometricum. Classification (NCBI taxonomy): domain Eukaryota; kingdom Viridiplantae; phylum Streptophyta; class Magnoliopsida; order Lamiales; family Gesneriaceae; genus Dorcoceras; species Dorcoceras hygrometricum. The sequence goes on along the minus strand of KQ996591.1, from coordinate 16,011 downwards.
TATGCCCCAACAAAGCCACCTGCTCTAGCCAAAACTCGCACTTGCTGAATTTTGCGTATAACTTGTGCTCCCTCAAAGTCTGCAAAGCTGTCTGCAAGTGCTGTCTATGCTCCTCAAAGCTCCTCGAATAGATCAGAATGTCGTCAATGAACACGATGATGAACTGGTCTAGATACTGCCTGAATACTCTTTTCATCAGATCCATGAAAATCGCTGGGGCGTTCTTCAAACCAAACGGCATCACCAAGAACTCGTAGTGGCCGTAGAGTGTCCGAAAAGCAGTCTTGGACACGTCCTCATCTCTAACTCTCAGCTAATGATAGACGGATCTCAGATCAATCTTCGAGAACACTGAAGCTCCCTACAACTGATCGAATAAATCCTCAATCCTCGGGAGTGGATATTTGTTCTTCACAGTCACTCTGCTCAACTCCCGGTAGTCAATACACAACCTCATGCTACCATCCTTCTTCTTCACAAACAGAACTGGCGCGCCCCATGGAGAAAAACTAGGGCGAATGAACCCCTTATCAAGCAACTCCTGAATCTGCTCCTTAAGCTCCTTCATCTCGGTAGGAGCTAATCGATACGGTGCCTTAAGAGATAGGCACGGTACCTGGCATAAGCTCACTAGAAAACTCCACCTCTCTCGATGGTGGAACTCCTGCAACATCGTCGGGGAATACATCTGCGAAATCCCTGACTACCTCCACATCAGACAACGAAGGGCTTGCTGAATTTCCTGGAGCAGTAATACTGGCCAAGAACGCCTGACATCCATGCTCCACCAGCTTCCTGGCCTGGAAGAAGGATATGAATCTAGGCTTCCGCGGTCTCCTAGCTGCCTTAAATAAGAAGGCCTCATGCCCTGGCGGTCTAATAGAAACTGTCCGCCTCTGAAAATCAATCACTGCTCCAAACTCTGTCAGCCAATCCATGCCTAGGATGAGATCAAATCCTGACATCAGCAACACTACTAGATCTTCTTGGACTGCATGATCCTGGAACAACATCGTCAATCCCTGAACCACACTGGTCGTCGTCAACTCCTCTCCTGACGGAACCGTCACTGCGAGAGCCATACCCAAGCTCTCCGATGTAATACCCATAACATCGTCGGGGAATACATCTGCGAAATCCCTGACTACCTCCACATCAGACAACGAAGGGCTTGCTGAATTTCCTGGAGCAGTAATACTGGCCAAGAACGCCTGACATCCATGCTCCACCAGCTTCCTGGCCTGGAAGAAGGATATGAATCTAGGCTTCCGCGGTCTCCTAGCTGCCTTAAATAAGAAGGCCTCATGCCCTGGCGGTCTGATAGAAACTGTCCGCCTCTGAAAATCAATCACTGCTCCAAACTCTGTCAGCCAATCCATGCCTAGGATGAGATCAAATCCTGACATCGGCAACACTACTAGATCTTCTTGGACTGCATGATCCTGGAACAACATCGTCAATCCCTGAACCACACTGGTCGTCGTCAACTCCTCTCCTGACGGAACCGTCACTGCGAGAGCCATACCCAAGCTCTCCGATGTAATACCCATCCTCTGCGTGAACGTACTCGCAATAAACGAGTGGGTCGCCCCTGAGTCTAATAATGCTAGGGTAGTAACACCAAGCACACGAATCTCGCCCGAAACGAACACATCACACAGGCACGCGTTTACGGCCATACAAAAGCTCAAAAAGGTAGTTAGATACCTAAAACCGATCTAGGTTCGCTAGCCCTATCCGTCTAAGTTCTCAAGCCAAGTCCTAGAAGTCCTACAGTTCTACTCAGATTCCACTCCTCAGCAACTAGCGGGTCTGTAGTCCCCGCAAAATCCTTGGGTCCCTGCTTGCGAAACCTCTCAGCAACATCTTCCTCATGCGACTTCCCGGATCGCTCCGTCTGATGCTCCAACAGCCTAGTAATCCCGGATAACATCTCCACGTTAGCCCTCTCAAACGGCATCATCTGGACTGGTGGTGAGGGAGGCAAGTCATCATCCTGTTGCTGCTCTCTGTTGCGACGGGAAGGCATTGTTCTGGTACACCAAAGCCTTATAACGTAAATCTAAGTGCATGACCAGGCGTCTAACCTTTAAAATCTAAGGTAGAACTAAGGCAAAGATAAACATGCAGCATGCAACATATACATAAATAAAAATAAACTCACAGACTCGCAGTGCGACTTTCGAGCTCCACGCAGTAGGCTAGTACCCCACCAAACCTGGCTCTTATACCAAGTTGAGCACAAATTAGAATCAGCATCAGAAATTACCTCCTTGAAAGTTCTTGGATCACATCCAATAGTTTGATCACTATGATCATCTTCAAGGAGGAAACCATATCTAACAGGAGCCCTAGGAACCCTTTCAGATCTCCTAGGTGCGTCCATTTCTGGTATTGGCTCTTGAGGTGCGGGAGATTCACTTGGTACTTCAGATGGTTCTCGAACCTCTTCGAGTTCTACTATCTTGCCTTTTCTATCAAGTAGAAACTTACTTTCCAAAAAGGTGGCATTTCTAGAAACAAATACTTTGTTTCATTTGGATAGTAGAAGCAGTATCCAACAGAAGCGTATGAACATAATTTTCATGACATGCGTGCATTAAAAGATCTTAAAATGTTAAATCATGCTGTAGTCGTACATAAATCGTCATAACATATATGTTAAGGCATAGCATAATACATAACATAACTTAAAAGAACATGCGAGTCGTATCCATGAAGTGAGAGCCGTTAAATTCGATTGATCAATCTATAAACCAACGTACGTGGCGGTGTGGTTCACCCGACCTTACCTCGGGATCCCTATATGTCACACCTCTATGCTTGCCACTTCACCATGTCGTGATCACATGTATCCATAGGCTCATAATCGTTACACATTAACAGGGGATCCCTGAGCCCGGATACCCAGCTAACTCCCATCGTTACTTTGCCCCACAACACTTCAATTTCTCAAAATATTTTCATTCATGCCTTAACATTCTTTAAACTTTCATGATGCATGCGTTTCATAAAAATCTTGCGACTTAAAATCTTGGCCCATCAATATATTCATATTTTCTTAAAACATTATATACTTAAATACATAGAATGATACATATATCATTAAAAGTATATTCATGGGCCTATGCATTATTTTCTTCGGCCCGATCATGGACTGGCTCAAGTGACTGGCCCACTACTCTAAGTCCAAATCCTCAACTCAAACTTAGAACAATCCTAAGCCCAACTCATCTTGGCCCAACAACTAAGGATGACCCTCTTTAAAATCTATTAAAGGACTCGGCCCAATATCATTAAAAACAAATTTTAACTTAAAAGTTGACTTGACTCGGTAAAAACGGCCCGGACTTTAAAAATAATATAACCCGTCCCAAAAATAAAATAACTCGGACCGAACTTAAAATATTGACTCAACACTTAAACCACTCGACCCGACCCGATTGAACCGACCCATCGGCCCAAACGAACTGGCCCAAACCAAACACTCAACCCTAAACCTAAAATACACTCTCCCGCACAAGCTGCCGCCGCGACCAGCTCCGGTTGTTACCTTCGTTCTCCCTTCTCCGGCCACCACTACCGGAGTCCGACTGGACCACCCCCAGGTCCAGTCAGTTCTAACGTGACCGACCTTGCCTCAAACCGTGACCTAACCAGGGAGATATGGTCGCTACAAGTGGACGCACCAGCCATACTGCGCCGTCGCGACCACCTGCTGGTTTTCACGTTCGTTCTCCCTGCTCCGGCCACCACTGCCGGAGCCCTTCCGTCTGGATAACCCCCAGGTCCAGACGAGACCAACCACAGCCCCAATCAAGCTCGCATGAAGGAGAACAAACGCTGGGAAGGAGACGCACGCGACACGCACAAACACACACTGCGCGGTGTGCGACATCAAGCCATTGGTTCGACCACAATTCCACCACTTAGAACCACGACAAGCCACTCCTAGGACCACCATGAACCACTTAACCGTGATCCAAGACCCCTCAAGCAGCCCATGAACCGAAGCCATGCAAAAAGGATCAAAACCGTGAGGTGCACATATGAGTACATGCATGATCATGAACATAAACCTTGAGATCTGAAGCATACACGAAATTTCCATGCATAATCTTTATAAAAACAGTGTAATATGTTCGATATGGTGAGAAAATAAAGAATATAACATGCCTTGATTGATAGAGAAGCAAAAAAACGTGATACCGGGGCGGAGGACAATGGAGACGACCACACCTTGAGTTCCAATGGAGATACTTGCAATTTTCGGCCACCAAGGAGAGTATGGAGTCTGAAGTTGGCTGATGAGAGGAGGGCTAGGGCAAATTTTCGAGTTTAGGTGGAGGGTGTGTGAAAAAATGGGCTAAAAAGCCCTTCCACCTTGTTTTATTTAAAAAAATATAAGCCCATCATTATACTAGCTCATCCCCTAATTAAAAAGGCTTAAAAACATTTAAATATCAACCCCCAAGCCTTTAATTTTCGTAACATAAGGCCTCTCAATTTTAAAAGTGTCATAAAAGTCATAATAATGGCCTGTATAGGCGAAAAACGTGTCCTCCTCGGTAACCGTGCATAAAATCTCATTTTCTTGGAGATTGTGCCTAAAATAAAATATTTTTCTTTAAAATATGTCTAAATACTAAAACATTAAAATATTTTCGATTTGGTCGACTCCGGACTCGTCCCCGCTTACCGGTCTCAAACCTTACCGTAAAGCGATAAGAACACGTAGAGCATAAAATCATCACATAAACACATACATGACATGCAAATCATATAATCATAAGGTTTTCCTCCTAGTCATGCATTCAATTCACGTAATTAGGATTTCCGGGCGTTATAAGTTCACTGATGGACTGCGACATGACATCCGCCACGATGTCAACATGGCGGACGTGGAGACCTATATGGCGGTAGTGAACAGGGCTTACCGGTCCGAGAGGGGCCGAAGGGATATGAGGGAGGACTATCAGAGGAAGAGGCTGTTTTAGCCGCCTGTCAGAGGCCAGTATTCGCATCCTCCAGCGAAGAAACCATTCCAGGGGCCTTCTAAGGGCCCAACTCAGCAGGGACATCAGCAGTATCGACCACAGGGCCAGCAGAGGCCACAGCAGTAGGGGGCTAGCGCCCCTAAGCCCGGAGGATATCAGACATATCCGACCTGCAAGGAATGAAACAAGCAGCATCCCGGACCATGCATGGAAGGATCAGGAAAGTGCTATCATTGCAAGGAACCGGGACACTCCAGGGATTGCCCGAAGAAGAGACAGACCATGGGTCGTGTCTTTGTGATGCAGACAGAGGAGGCAAACCCAGACACTACCTTACTTACGGGTACTTCTCTTTAAGATTTCCATCATTTCTATGATTTGTGAGCTTAGCGTTTGCTGTGAACAAATTGCATGCTGAGTAAAACACTACTAGGAGATTCATGCATTAGACTGGTTGAACTTAGTGGAACTGTATGCCTTCTAGGACTTCTATGCGAACTTGGACAGTAGGGCTAGCTAACCTAGAATATGTGTTAGGCATCTGAACTACCTGTTGAGACCTAGTTTAACGGTAAGCGCGTGCCTGTGTGTTGTGTCCGTTTGAGGCAAGATTCGTGTGCTTGGCGTTACTACCCTTGCACTACTAGACTCAGGGGCGACTCACTCGTTTATTTCGAGTACGTTCACGCAGAGGATGGGTATTACACCGGAGAACTTGGGTATGGCTCTCGCAGTGACGGTTCCGTCAGGAGAGGAGTTGACGACGACCAGTGTGGTTCAGGGATTGACGATGATGTTCTAGGATCATGCAGTCCAAGCAGATCTAGTTGTGTTGACGATGTCGGGATTCGACCTCATCCTAGGCATGGATTGGTTGACGGAGTTCGGAGCAGTGATTGATTTGCAGAGGCGGACAGTTTCTATCAGACCGCTAGGTTGACGGAGTTCGGAGCAGTGATTGATTTGCAGAGGCGGACAGTTTCTATCAGACCGCTAGGGCAGGAGGCCTTTTTATTTAAGGCAGCTAGGAGACCGCGGAAGCCCAGATTCATATCATTCTTACAGGCCATGAAGCTGGTTGAGCACGGATGTCAGGCATTCTTGGCCAGTATTACTGCTCCAGGAGTTTCAGCAGGCCTTCGTTGTCTGACGTGGAGGTAGTCAGGTATTTCGCAGATGTTTTCCCCGACGATGTCGCAGGAGTTCCACCAGTGAGGGAGGTGGAGTTTTCCATGAGCTTATACCAGGTACCGTGCCTATCTCTAAGGCACCGGATCGATTAGCTCCTACCGAGATGAAGGAGCTTAAAGAGCAGAATCAGGAGATGTTTGACAAGGGGTTCATTCGCCCTAGTTTCTCTCCATGGGGCTTGCCAGTTCTGTTTGTGAAGAAGTAGGATGGTAGCATGAGGTTGTGCATTGACTACCGGGAGTTGAACAGAGTGACCGTGAAGAACAAATATCCACTCCCGAGGATTGAGGATTTATTCGATCAGTTGCAGGGAGCTTCAGTGTTCTCGAAGATTGATCTGAGATCTGGCTATCATCAGCTGAGAGTTAGAGAAGAGGACATGTCCAAGACTGCTTTTCGGACACGCTACGACCACTACGAGTTCTTGGTGATGCCGTTTGGTCTGACGTATGCCCCAACGATTTTCATGGATCTGATGAACAGGGTATTCAGGCAGTATCTAGACCAGTTCATCATTGTGTTTATCGACGACATCCTGATTTATTTGAGGAGCTTTGAGGAGCATAGACAGCACTTGCAGACAGCTTTGCAGACTTTGAGGGAGCACAAGTTGTATGCCAAGTTCAGCAAGTGCGAGTTTTAGCTAGAGCAGGTGGATTTCTTGGGGCATATTGTGTCGAGAGATGGGATTCGTAGTTTCTTGGGCTTGGCAGGTTACTATCGCAAATTTATCAAGGGCTTCTCTTCTATTTCAGTGCCCTTGACAGCCTTGACCAAGAAGAATGCGAAGTATGTGTGGAGCGTCGAGTGTCAGAGGAGCTTTGATCAGCTGAAGGAGGCCCTTACTTCAGCACCAGTGTTAGCTATGCCAGTGGACCACGAGAAGTTCATGGTTTATACAGATGCTTCTTTGAGAGGTTTGGGTGCAGTTCTGATGCAGGGTGGTAAGGTTATTGCTTATGCGTCTAGACAGATGAAGAGTTATGAGCAGAACTATCCGACGCATGATCTGGAGCTTGCATCAGTAGTGTTCATACTGAAGATTTGGAGACACTATTTGTACGACGAGAAGTGTCAGATTTTCACCGACCATAAGAGCCTCAAGTACTTCTTAACCCAGAAGGAGCTGAACATGAGGCAGCGCAGATGGTTAGAGTTGGTGAAGGACTATGACTGTGACATTAGCTACCATCCGGGTAAGGCTAATGTGGTAGCAGACGCTTTGAGCCGGAAGACTTCAGTGGTGGCGTGTTTATCAGTGTAGCGACCACTACAGACGGATATTCAGAGATTTGGATTGTAGTTTATTCAGTAGGACGTGCGCCTAGCCTCGCAGCACTCACAGTTCAGCCGACTCTTCGAGATCGGATTAGGGACGTCCAGGCTGCAGATGAGCAGTTACAGCAGTGGAGACAGAGAGATGAGGCTAGAGGACGAGGTTTGTACACAGTTGAGGATGGGATAGTTCGTTTCAGGGGTCGCATGTGGGTACCCAACACTGAGCAGTTGAGAGCTGAGATCTTATCCGAGGCCCATGCATCGACGTATTCCATTCACCCAGGGAGTACGAAGATGTACAGGGATTTACAGACACTTTACTGGTGGCCAGGGATGAAGAGGGATATCGGACGATTTGTATCAGAGTGTTTGACCTGTCAGCAGGTCAAAGCAGAGCACCAAAGACCAGCAGGGTTGCTACAGCCACTCCCTATCCCTGAGTGGAAATGGGAGAACATCACGATGGATTTTGTGGTTGGTTTACCCAGGAGTCCTAGAGGCTTTACGGCGATTTGGGTGATTGTGGATCGACTCACCAAGTCCGTACACTTTCTACCGATGAAGACCACTTTCACATTGACGCAGTATGCAGAGCTATACATTAGAGAGATTGTCAGGTTGCATGGCATACCAGTCTCTATTGTGTCAGATAGGGATTCCAGGTTTACTTCTGCGTTTTGGAGGAGCTTGCATGCTGCTTTGGGGACCAAGCTATCATTCAGTACGGATTTTCACCCGCAGACAGACGGACAGTCGGAGAGAGTCATCCAGATTCTAGAGGATTTGCTGAGAGCCTGCGTGATAGATTTTCAGGGTACGTGGGACTCTAGGTTGCCCTTGGTTGAGTTCACGTACAATAACAGTTTTCAGGCATCGATTGGGATGGCTCCTTATGAGGCTTTGTACGGGAGAAGGTGTAGGTCTCCCGTGCATTGGGATGAGGTTGGCGAGAGGATTTTGACTGGGCCAGAGATGGTTCAGAAGACAGCGGACATTGTGACCAGGATATGGGATCGGATGAGGACAGCTCAGAGTCGTCAGAAGAGCTATGCCGATCGGAGACGACGAGATCTGGAGTTGACAGTAGGGGACCATGTATTTGTGAGGATATCGCCTATGAAGGGCGTGATGCGCTTCGGCCGGAGAGGCAAGCTCAGTACAAGATTCATTGGACCGTTTGAGATTTTGGAGAGGGTCGGTACGTTGGCATATCGTGTAGCACTACCACCCAGTCTGTCAGCAGCGCATAACGTGTTCCATATTTTGATGCTTCGGAAGTACGTCCCGAACCCATCTCATGTGTTGGATTTTGAGCCGCTCCAGTTGGCACTAGACTTATCTTTTGAGGAGCGTCCAGTGCAGATCTTAGCGCGAGAGGAGCGCAGACTTAGAGCGCGGAGGATTCCAATGGTCAAGGTCCGGTGGCAGAATCACTCAACAGATGAGGCTACCTGGGAGACCGAGGCCGATATGCGTGTTGAGGATCCGGATCCGTGCTTCGGAAGTACGTCCCGAACCCATCTCATGTGTTGGATTTTGAGCCGCTCCAGTTGGCACTAGACTTATCTTTTGAGGAGCGTCCAGTGCAGATCTTAGCGCGAGAGGAGCGCAGACTTAGAGCGCGGAGGATTCCAATGGTCAAGGTCCGGTGGCAGAATCACTCAACAGATGAGGCAACCTGGGAGACCGAGGCCGATATGCGTGTTGAGGATCCGGATCCGCCCCCCCGGTCGGGCAGCGGAAGAACGAAAAACAAGAACCGGGAGGCGATCAATACGAAAAACAAATCTACATTCTACGACATTCATAGGATGTTTAGCGAGTTACCTCTCTGGCACTTGTGCCTGGCTCCAACCGTGATTACAATAATCCGGCTCTTCTCGGTAGATTGCGGATAGTTTACGCCAATCCGGTCCACGACCAGATCCGAGACTCCTTCGTCAGGCTGCACTAGACGCCCTGACGAGATCAGCACGAACGGATTCTCCATGTCGAGTTGGCCGAAAACCAATTTTCCGGCGAAGACGGCGGTGGCGGCGGCGTGAGAGAGAAGAGATGGGCGGCTGATTTGCTTAGGGTTAGGTTATGAGTGTGGTAATCATTAATCAAGTCATTAAGTCTAAATAAATAGACTTAAAGATGGACTTGGGCCGGTCCAACGGGCCCGGGTCCAAATGACGATATCTATCGCTGTGACTTCATCGTAACTCCGATCGCCGATCAGATCGGACCGATCGACTCAGTTTCCAAAACTGAATGTTATGATGTGAAAAACAATTTTTCAGATTATAAAACCCCAAATAGCAAAATGACTGTTTTGCCCCTCAACAGAGTCAAATCCCGGTTTGACCCCTGTTGACTTTTAGGAAGTCGCACTTCCCGAAATCCTCTTCTCGTGCCCAACACATTGAGCTGAGTATCCGTGTGGGAATCTCGAATCTAGTACTTGTGTGACCCTCAATGGTTCAGGGATACAGCTAGCCGTGGGCCCACAACCATTGTGGCTCCGGAATCACAGCAAAATGACCGTTTTGCCCCTCAACAGAGTCAAATCCCGGTTTGACCCCTGTTGACTTTTAGGAAGTCGCACTTCCCGAAATCCTCTTCTCGTGCTCAACACATTGAGCTGAGTATCCGTGTGGGAATTTCGAATCCAGTACTTGTGTGACCCTCAATGGTTCAGGGATACAGCTAGCCGTGGGCCCACAACCATTGTGGCTCCGGAATCACAATTCCGGACCT
>KQ996589.1:0-16958 GCA_001598015.1 Dorcoceras hygrometricum | reverse complement strand
CGCCGCCTAATGACCCCAAGTGAGTCGGCAAACGGGTCAAAGTGAGACGCCTATCATGTAGAGTCTCAATGACGTTTCGAGTCGTGAGGACTAATCAGTACAACCAAGACCTCGGACTTATCCACTCGACAAATGGTAACCACTTGGAAAGTCCGAACGAGGGTAGTTCGATAGATCACCAGGTCACTATCTATCTGCATGCTCAGAACATCACAATGTTCCCTACCAATGAAACATGGTACTTCGCATCGCAAATACAGTCTCGAGCTCGGGCGGCCTTATCCTCATTTTGATTGCCCAATCGACTAGGAACTAATTCAGAATACACATTGACTATTAGATGTGTTTCATGATAGCCGTCATATCCACTATCACATCTAACATGCACTTTAGTGCATTCTAGGTCTTTACTCAAGGCAATTGTTAATCATCATACAACACAATGAAAGTAAAGAATGCCATAAATAAATGCGAAATATCATATATAAAGATTGTCATATACAAGAGTCTATAAACCCACACGCCACAAGTTGGCTAGTTGGGCATCTACTCTAACATAATGAATTATTTGTAGGACAAAACAGATTATTTTGTGGAATTAAATTTTAATTTTCCACAATATTTTTCAATTGTATAGATTTTCTTCATATTTTGTGTTGTGTAATTAATTGAAATTCCTAATATTCTTATATATATAAATTAATAATTTTTAATTTGTATTATTATAATTAATAGACTACAAATTTATGTTATTGAAAAAAAAAATCGTATTGCTATAACATCGGTTTTTTGAAAACCGTTGTCGAATAATAAAAAAATCGTGTTTAAATTCACAGACGATAACGGTTTAACTTACTTATTTTTTTTAACAATTATAACGAATTTTGTCCGTTGTTATAGGTTCAAACAACAACTATTTTAATCTCTTGTAGTTAACCGGGACTTTTAACAATACGGGCACACAGTCGTTTTTCCTAATAGACAACGGATTTTATCCGTTTTCTATTACCTGTGTTGTAGTAGTGGGTGATGTCAGGCCCGGTGCTCATAATATCGAAATAAGAACACATCAATGCGAAAACACGGAAGCTTTAGAAGTGGTTAAAATTTTTCAACCAAAGCTAATCTTGTAGGCTCGTAGAGAAAGCTATTTTATAGGTATACCCACAGATCCATGTTCCAGAACAGTCTCGGAGAAGGCCACATCACCGTCTACTCATACTGTCACACTGGAAACTACTTTCACTTCCTAAATCGAAAGGAAGGGAATAGGTAACTCACCAACAGGAGGATATGAAATAGAATACCAACAACCATTCCACTCGAGCGGAACTTATAAGTGAAGCTGTTAATAATTTTCTTTTTGGCCTGAACTAAAATTATAACTTCAGAATACCCGCACTCTCAAATATAGACTTTGATTCAACAGCCCATAAAATAAACTCAACATCCATGACAGAATATATATAGATACAAAAAATCGAATCATAAATAGAACAACTACACAGGGCATCCCCTGACAATGACTCGATACGATCTATATATACATAATTGGGAACTTAACGCCTGGGATCCACTAGCTGATGCATCTCAAGAACCAGATGATCAACCTGAAATCCAAATACACAACAAAATTGCCCCAAAGGGAAGGGGTCAAACCCCAGTACGAAGAACAATCATAATACAACTATCAAATACAACATGTAACATATCATGTCATGCAATGCATGAAGGTTATCAAGAATCATCGGTATCAACGCACAGCGACACAGCTGGCAACCAAAAACATAGTGGCCAGAACGCATGTGAGTATATGGGAGCTACCCTCTCGGCTCACACACAGTACGAGAATCACAAAAAACAACTCAACTCGCTGGTGAACTTAGCTCATGAGAGTGTGGGAGCTACCCACTCCGTCCCATAGCAGCACAACCGAGAGTGTGGGAGCTACCCACTCCATCTCATTGCGGTACAACTCACAGCAGAGAGAAGAGGTATACGAGAGCTACCCGCTCGGTCTCATGCATTCTCATCAGCACGCTTTCTGGTACTAACAAATCAACAACAACAGGTTATCAAAGGAATGAGATCAATATGAAATGTGTGTATGCAAAGTCAACAGTTTGCAACATACAACTATACATCATATGCACACCACTTCAGAAATCACGCGCATGCATAAAAACAGAACAACTCAGGCACCATCATGCGATACAAGGCTTAGCAACACAGCTCACAGCCACAAACACGACAACAAGCAATCAACGCGGAGACACAACACCCACATAAATAGCTATGGCAGCTCAACACATAAACAACTCAGACAACAGCATGACTTACACAAATCAGCTTTACAGCACACACAGATATATTCACATGTATATCTCAAAGTTGTAACCACAAGCTCAAATTCGTACCTTGCGCAGACAATACCTCAGCACAGCTCACGGCTAAAAGCAGAACACACTAACTGCGACACTAAGGTCTCGGCCAAAAGGGCCAGTAGCTCATGGCAAAACCACAAGAGAGGTACTTGTTGGGGAACCACGGCGGATCCGGATCACGCCTCCCGGCGAGGCAGCGGAAGAACAAAATTTGGCCGGGAGACGATCAATAAAATTCAATAAACAAATCAATCTATGATATTCATAGGGTGTTTATCGTTGTTTACCTTGCTGGCAACTCGTGCCTGGCTCCGACCAGTTTCGCGAGGAAACCGTCACTTCACGGTAGACGGCGGTGGATAACGTCAATCAGGTCCACGACCGGATACGAGACTCCTTTGTCAGCCTGCACTAGAAGTCCTGACGAGATCAGCACGGACGGATTCTCCTCAAAAGATTGGCCGGAACAATTTCCGGCGAACGGCGGCGACGCTAGGCGGCGACGGCGGCTTTGAGTGAGAGGAGGGAGGGCGGCGCACGCTAGGTTTAGGGTTAGTTTAGAGTGTTGTGTAATGAGTTATGAAGCCTAAGTATATATTAAATAGACTTAGTGATGGATTTGGATCCGGCCCAATGGGCCCGGGTCAACGGATGAACATTCGGTTCATCCCATCACCGAGACTTCATCGTAACTCCGATCGCCGATCAGATCGAACCGATCGACTCAGTTTCCAAAACTGAATACTATGATCTCTGGCTCCGACCAGTTTCGCGAGGAAACCGGCACTTCACGGTAGACGGTGGTAGATAACGTCAATCAGGTCCACGACCGGATACGAGACTCCTTCGTCAGCCTGCACTAGAAGGCCTGACGAGATCAGCACGGACGGATTCTCCTCGAAAGATTGTCCGGAACAATTACCGGCGAACGACGGCGGCGGCGGCGGCGCTAGGATTTGAGTGAGAGGAGGGAGGGCGGCGCACGCTAGGTTTAGGTTTAGTTTAGAGTGTTGTGTAATGAGTTATGAAGCCTAAGTCTATATTAAATAGACTTAGTGATGGATTTGGATCCGGCCCAATGGGCCCGGGTCCAACGGATGAACATTCGGTTCATCCCCATCACCGAGACTTCATCGTAACTCCGATCGCCGATCAGATCGAACCGATCGACTCAGTTTCCAAAACTGAATACTATGATCTGAAAAACCATTTTTCAGAACCCCAGTGCAAAATGACCGTTTTGCCCCTCAACATCGGCAAATCACGATTTGACCCCTGTTGACTTTTAGGAAGTCACACTCCCCAAAATCCTCTTCCTATGCTCAACACATTGAGCTGAGTATACGTGCGGGAATCTCGAATCCAGTACTTGTGTGACCCTCAATGGTTCAGGGATACAGCTAGCCGTGGGCCCACAACCATTGTGGCTCCGGAATCACAAATCCGGACTTGCCCAACGGATCATGGTAAGAGCGTCTAGCAACATCGCCCCATGATCCCCTAGGTATCACTGATAGTGCCTGCAAGAACCAGTTGGTCGTGGTTAGCGTATAGTACGGTCCTTTCAATCCATATATCCCGATCAGATCGACGACCATTGGTAAATCGAGAGTCGCTAAAGATCCGATAGCTATGCGTACATCTTGGAGATAGAATAGTGACATCGCGAGTGTAACTAGGTAAACCCATTTACCTAAAACACTTCTAGTACTCTGGCGAGAGATTTATACACTATTATCCCCTCAGATAGCATAGGATATCCACGCATGTCTGCGAGCGGTGAATCCTCGACAACGATGCATCGACTCCTACATGCATCGGGGTCTCACCCAATCTCGTCGCCTGATGACCCCAAGTGAGTCGGCAAACGAGTCAAAGGAGACGCCTATCATGTAGAGTCTCAATGACGTTTCGAGTCGTGAGGACTAATCAGTACAACCAAGACCTCGGACTTATCCACTCGACAAATGGTAACCACTTGGAAAGTCCGAACGAGGGTAGTTCGATAGATCACCAGGTCACTATCTATCTGCATGCTCAGAACATCACAATGTTCCCTACCAATGAAACATGGTACTTCGCATCGCAGATACTAGTCTCTAGCTCGGGCGGCCTTATCCTCATTTTGACGGCCCAATCGACTAGGAACATGTTCAGAATACACAGTGACTATTAGATATGTTTCATGATAGCCGTCATACCCACTATCACATCTAACATACACTTTAGTGTATTCTAGGTCTTTACTCAACGCAATTGTTAATCATCATACAACACAATGAAAGTAAAGAATGCCATATAAATAAATGCGAATATCATATATAAAGATTGTTTCATACAAGAGTCTATAAAACCACACGCCACAAGTTGGCTAGTTGGGCATCTACTCTAACAGTACTATCTGCCAAGATATCTAAGAGATCAGCTCGAGTTTAAGCTCACATAGCTCATGGCTGAAGCTTCACAATTCGGCCAGCCTAAACTCACATCATAAAATCAAAACCCGTCTCAAAACGTAACTATCAAGGGTGGAAAACAGTACCTAAAACCTCAGTTAACTGAAGCGAAGTTCAACCCGGCTAGAAATAACGAAATAAAGCTCATGCAGCTTGCTTCTCTTTTATTTCCTTAGTCCAGCCCCCTCACGACTCCAAACTGGTACAGAAAACTCGAGCTTGAAAAGAGGTTACCAAATGTGGTACTCTCGCTCAATACTGATCGGCCAATCTCCGCCGGTCGGAAAATTACCATGTCGGGTGACCAGTGTATCGACGAGGGTTTGAGAAAATATCTATCTGGAGCTCTCATGAGAAGATAAGGAAATGAGTGGTCTTAAATAACTAAGTGTTGGTCAACGAGCAGGTATATATATTTAAATTATTCAGATCACGGCTACAATGTTTTTAGATTAGCTCATACCTCAACACCGTATTCAGCCCAACGCATAGTTCAGAACGCACAACAATCCAACTCTCGCATCCAACAATTCACGCTCAAAAAATCATGCTCCCAAAATAGATCACGCTCTCGCTATCGATTAAGCTCTCGCACGAGAATCAGCTCTGGCACGCGTTTCAGCTCTCGATAAAACAGATCGCGCGCCCTCCAGCACAGGAGAAACGATCAGCTCTCACCAAAGCTGACCATCACCAACAGCTCTCATTCAAAGCTGAAACCACAACCAGCTCTCGTCCGATCTGAAAACCACGAACAGATTTTTCCCAAGTTGAAATCACTAAACGACGCGGCACCACACCCGCGATCTGATCACTTAGCTAAGGACACCCAGAACATCCTTAAGCTGAATCCAGCTCCTAATAGCTTACACTTATACAATGGAATCCTAGAGTTGTTTGCCTCTACGTAGTTTTCCCAAAAACAGCTCGCGACAGAAACTCAATCAAGCACAACGAAGCAATTGAGCTCAGAACTGTTCCACTCAGATCAGTTAGAGTCTACTGCTCCCTGCTAAACCATACTTCCTGACCCACTATCAGCTCATTCCACTATACTAGACCCGTGCACGTCACAGCAGCAAAATATCAGCTCGCTGACTCAGCACGGCTAAACACAACACAGTACCTACCTATCAGCTTGCACCTGATCTGGTCAAAATCATCAGCTCGCACTACAATTCTTCATACCAGATCCTAAAACCTGACTAGCAAGCTTCTAATATGAATCTCTCGTCCAAAACGTCTAGTGCATTTCGAACTGAAATCAGTTCTCCAGCAATCACTAATCAGCTTACATCATAAGATTAGCACCCGCCCTAACAGCTCTCAACATAACCAACAGTAAATCTTATTGTCTAACAAGAAAACACATATTCAAGTTCAAAAAACAAAAACAAGAAGACAAGAAAGTATGTGATTTTAGGGACACTCGAGAATCGTATCAATCTCGAGTATTATATCCTGTCTGGAATGATATAGGTTTATACCTATACTTGTGATTCTTAAGATGCTCCAAAATCGGTTGGAAATCGAGAATAAAAGCTCCCGAATCTCCTCTTCACCTTCTCAGTTCGGCCTCGATACAACTCCAAGCTGGTACAAGATTGAGAGCTTGAAATCAACTGTAGCACTCTCGCTCAAAGTTTTCCGATTGGATCAAATGTGGCACGAGGTTTTTCAGGAAAATATATGTTGGAGTTAGAATTTATCCTAAGATAAATATGACTTGTTGCCGACAATCGACGAAGCGGTGGTGTAGATAAGTCTGGCTCTCTAAAGATAAGTATGATTCTCAGAAGATAAGTCTGACACGTGGCCGCAAAATATGACTAAGTGTTGGTCAACAATCATATATATCTATAACCGACGTTATTCGGATTTTGGTCTATAGGACGTTCAGATCAACTCAGTCAGCTACACCGTATCTAGCTTAGGCATGCAGTTCAGCACGCACACACAATTCAGCCCTCGCATACTGCTTAGATCAGAGCACTGTGTAACTGCCATAACTGAAATCCCACTTATGCCTCATAACTCCAGCCCGATATCAGCTCAAGACATCTGCACTGCTAGCTCACACTAAATATATCATATCGCACCATCAGTACTGGCTATGCTCAACACAACTCAACTTAGAAGATTGAGCTCATGTCGCACCCTACCACTTCAGCTTAGGATGCTCTATTCAGTTTACGACATCCAAATCATTTCGCGATGCTCTCAGATCGCAGTACACCTCCTTGGTGCAACTTACGATGGTCAACTCAGGTTGTGATGGTCAACTCAGCTGACACTGCTCAGATCAACTCGTGAAAACATATCAGAACATGACAACAGATCCCTACTAAACGATTAATTATCTCAGCTGATCCTACACGCACAATTCACCAGTACACCCATGATAAACATCAATTCATGTGCCATATCAGCTTATTACAAAAAACCCGATCAGCTCGCGCCTAAGCTAATCTATCAAAATTACGATCTTTCCCCTAAATAAACCTTGATTAATCGCAGTCCTCACATTAATCCACACCTTAAAAAGGATTTCCTCCTCGAAATCAAACACAATATAGACACATAAGATAATACACTGAGTGAAAGACTAAAGTAAAAACTCAATTATTGAAACAGCTCCGGAAATCTCTGTCTTATATCCTTTATGGCTCCCATGTTGCTTCTTCAACTCCGTGGCGGCTCCACTGCAATTTGACTAACGAGATGGATCTAGCTAATATTTCCGCAACATAGAGACATGAAATAAATCATGAATATCAGAAAGAGCAGGGGGAATGGCAAGTCAATGAGCAAGATCGACGAATTTATCAAGAATGTCATATGGTCCAATGAATCTCGGTGATAACTTTCCTTTCTTTCCAAAGCTGACAGTGCCTTTGAAGAGATATCTTCAGAAATACTCTATGTCCCTGTTCAAAATACAATGGTCTGCGTCTGATAATCGCATATTTGGCCTGTCGGTCTTGTCTTCATTCTCATCTGAATGATATTCACTTTCTTAGCCATCTCTCTGATCATATCTAGCCCTACCTATGGTGCTTCTAAGATATCATCCCAGTATAATGGAGATCTGCATTTCTTTCCATAATAATGCTTTAAAATGAGCCATCCCGATACTCGTTTGATAGCTGTTATTATAATAAAATTCAACAAGAGTCAATGAATCTTGCCAGTTAATGCCAAAATCTAGAATTATTGCTCGTAACATATCCTCTAAGGTCTGGATAGTCCGTTCTGACTATCCATCAGTTTGAGGATGGTATGCTGTACTCAGATGTAATCGAGTACCAAGAGCTTCTTGAAGACCACTCCCAATGAGAAGTAAATCGAGGATCTCAATCTGATACGATTGATTTAGGCACACCATGCAATCTAACCACATCTCTAATATAAGTCTCAGTCATTTGATCATGCCTGTAGGTCATATTATATGGAATAAAGCATGCAGATTTGGTTAATCGATCAATGAATACCAAAATAGCATCGCAACCTGTGTTGATCTTGGTAGCTTCATGACAAAGTCCATGGAAATATGATCCCATTTCCATTCTAGAATGGCTAAACTGTGCAATAGACCACCTGGTCTCTCCTCGCTGCTTTAACATGTTGTCAGTTCAGACATCATAATAAAAAGTTTGTCACATCAATTTTCATATTTTTCCACCAGAACGGGCTTTTCAAATCATTATACATCTTTCTGCCCCCTGGATGAACACTAAATCAACTGCAATGTGCGTCTTTCAAGATTTTTTGTCTCAGTTCTGAAATATCTGGCACAACTATATGATTATTCACATATAAAACACCATCATCACTGACCTGATATTCTGACTGGTGTCCCGATCTGAATTTTGCTACTGAATATTCTGATCAACTTTCTGTTGTTCTTTAATCTTGACCAACAATTCTGGTTCAACTTGAATCGCACAGATTCTGATAGGTTGTGTATCTATTTGAACTTTTACACCAGTTACCTATCATTGATACGGATATACATAGCTTTATACTCAAAGCATCAGTAGGTGCATTCCAATTTCCAGGATAGTATTTGATTTCGCAATCAAAATTTTTTAGCAAATCTAACCAGCGTCTCTGCCTTATTAAATTCAGCTTGCGAAAACAAATACTTCAAACTTTTATGATCAGAATAAATTTCAAAAGTCTCACCATATAAGTAGTGACGCCAGATCTTTAAAGAAAATACAATGGCTACGAGTTCCAGATCATGAATCGGATATCTGGTCTCATGTGCTTCAAGTGGCGTTAGGCATATTCTACTACTCGACCATTTTTCATAAGTATACATCCCAGACCTCTATGAGACGCATCAATGGACAGTAAAATTACCCATACCATAAGGAATAGTCAACACTAGTGCACTGGTCAATCTCTTCTTCAACTCATGAAACTGGCTTCACAATCTTCTGTCAGACATAAGGCATATTTTTCTGAGTTAGCTGAGTAACTGGCTTTGCAATGATGGATAAGCCTTCAATGAATTTGTGATAGTAGCTAGCTAAACCCATAAAACTACATATTTCTGGAACAGATGTAGGTCTATACTAGTTGATCACTGCCTCAACCTTGCTAGGATCAACGCAATACCATCACATGAGATTATGTGCCCAAGAAACATATAACCAAAAGTCACACTTATACAGCTTAGCAGTCACACTGACAGCTTAGAATATAACTTTTCAGTTTGAAAAATCTGAAAAATGATTCTCAAATGTTCTGCATGATCAATACAGTTCTTAGAATAGATAAGAATATCATCAATGAATATTATCACAAACTCATCCAAATATTTCTCAAATATTCTGTTCATTATTCCCATAAACACTGCTGGAGCATATGTCTATTCAAATGGCATGACTATAAATTCATAATGGCCATACCTCGTCCTGAAGGCACTTTTTGAAATATCTTCTTCTCTCACTCTCAACTGATGATATCCTGATCTCAAATCAATCTTCGAATACACAGACGAGCCTTGTAATTGATCAAAAAAGTCGTCTATGCGAGGCAATTCTTGACTGTAACTTCGTTCAGTTGGAGATAATCGATACATCATCCCACGGACCCATCTTTCATTCGTAAATATAACACGGGAGCGCCACAAGGGGAAATACTCGGTCTAGAGTACCCTTTGGAAGCAAATCCCCAAGCTGTTCCTTCAATTCATTCAATTATATAGCTGTCAATCTATAAGAAGCTTTAGATATTGGTTCAATACTAAAATCTATCTCCCGAACTGGAGACAAACCAGGAATTTCATCTGGGAAGACGTCTATAAATTCTTTACCCATTGGTATATCGATCAAATCTGGGCTAGATTTCAATACATCCACTGCATACACTAAATTTCCATAAAAGGGCCATGGATAATACAGGTATCAAAGGAATTATAGCTCTCGACCCCTTACCATAGAATGTCCATTCATCTGTCAGTTCTGGTCTGAACCTGAATACTTTCTGAAAATAATTTACAATTGCCCTGTACTTGGTTCATGTATCAATGCCACAATAAAATCAAAATCTGATAAACGAAGCATTATACAATCTAATTCGATCACATTTCCTTTGTACTGTAGTTCACAGTTCCGAAACAATCTATTTGGCAATCGTCAGAGTAAGCAAGCGACTAAAATAACTGTTCAATATCCTCTAACCAGCTTTCACTTTCCACTGGATTTTCTGTTCACCTAAGTGTTGGTGGTTTTATTGATTGGAAGCTTCACAATAAAGGTTCCATAGGTGTCGGAGTAATGTCCATTGGATCATGAGCTATACTACTCTGTTCAAGGACTTGCCCCTGTCCGTGGTACATTCTGTGCTCGACATGGAGGCATATCTGATACTCATACGAATAGTGCACAATTGTAATCATATTCAGAATTTCCATTTCCATCCTTTCTGATCGAAAAACCCATGTATTCTCATGACAATGCAACATTTTATCAATGATAAGTTCTTCAGTTGTTTCTTACATAAAGCATGCATTAACATTTTAAGACACATAATCATGTGATCCTATCATTCTATACAGAGGAAAGCATGCTCGCATGTACTGCATGTACGTAAATAAGAAGAGCGTATATGAAATAAAGAATCAAGTTGACTCGATCTACCCCAACTCAGTCCTAACACAGTCCAAGAAACTTACGCTCTGATACCACCTATTGTGGGGACCTCAGGTGATAATCGCATTTTAAAGGGGAATTAAGAATTAAAAACCATTTATTTTTCAGCAAGCTGCTCTCGGTTGTCATTCAGAACCTGAAAAACAAAACTAGATAGATAGATGCAACGTGGTTTTCAAAATTACAAATGTCTGATTCAATTCTCGATACAACATGTACAACATAATTACAAAGATTCCTACTGTCTGTTTCCATTCGAGATATGACCCAAAACACACAGGTAATAACTCTCTCAAGCTGAATTTATATCTACGGTTTTTCTTAACTCGACGCCCACATCTATGACACAATCTCGAGCTACCCCTGTCGCGTATGACCAGCTCTTGCCCTACCTGTGGCCATGTACACATACAAACAAACTGATGGATCTGTGTCAATAGATCCAGATTGAATTTTGAATTACACAAAACTTATTATTGTGTTTCTAACAATTCTACTTAGTGTACAGATGTTGTGTATCGAAG
The DNA here is from genome assembly GCA_001598015.1 of Dorcoceras hygrometricum. Classification (NCBI taxonomy): domain Eukaryota; kingdom Viridiplantae; phylum Streptophyta; class Magnoliopsida; order Lamiales; family Gesneriaceae; genus Dorcoceras; species Dorcoceras hygrometricum. The sequence goes on along the minus strand of KQ996589.1, from coordinate 5,433 downwards.
AAGGACAATTCAGCAGTAAGCTACAGTGTCCAGTAATTGAAGCAGTCGAAGAAGAAGATGAATAGTAGAAGTCTGATCATGTGAAGATTGGAGAAATCTGGTTCACTATAGTTAAAGTCTGGAATCAGTTATGAAGAACAAAAACCAACCGTTGCGCAAGCATGAATGAATCAAGACGTCGATGTGAAGAGGAATCTGGAATCAGCAATGATGACGTCAGCATTTCTATTGGAGGAATCAGTGATCAGCAACGATGACGTCAGCATTGCTGATTGGAAGAAGTTATGATCAGCAGCAGTGACTTCAGCAGAATCAGTAGATGGATCAGCGATGATGACGTCAGCAGTGATGTCATCACAATCAGCAGTGAGCTACAATAGAATCATTTGATGGATTAGCAACGATGACATCAGCATGATCAACAGACACGAATATGAATCAACAGTTGGATCAAGACATAGCGCGAAGAAAAGATGGATTCAGCAATAAGCTACAGTACAACCAGCAGTTGGTACTTGAAGTTAGCGATAGAAAAACGATGTCGTTTGGATAAATGTATACGACAGCGTTTTGCCTTCGCGCTAAGAACCAGCAGGTACAACTCTCAAGAGAAACCAGCAGGTAGCTACAGTTCATCCAGACTATAGCTACAGTGTTATAATTAACCAGTCGAGAATGCATAGCAAACGATGTCGTTTGAATAAGTTAAACGACAGCGTTTGATCTAATCAGTCGTAGGGTAATCCAGTCTCAAGCATTTCACGACCAACGTCTGGACAACCAGCTGCAAGCATATCTTCACCAGCTGGTCAACCAGTCGCAAGCTACAGTGTACCCAGTCGCGAGCTACAGTGCTTTGCATATCCAGTCGACAGGAAATCAGACGCAGGAAAAGCAGACGTAGTGAAGAGTTGCAATCCAGACGCAAAGAAACCAGACGCAAAGAAACAGAGGAAATAACTAGACGCAGTAGTTGAAGATACAACCAGTAGCGAAGAAGTTGACGAATTACATTATGAAGATTTACTAAAGCTGGATGTCAACTACTGAGATTATTTCAAATGTTGAAGATGACAAAAAGCCTGCCAAAAGAAAGGACACAAGGCCAACTCCCTGTCGGTGCTTTACAGAACATATTTCAAACGGGAAGAACTTGTGTCCAACGGATTGAATTTGAACAGAGGCTTTATATACGAGGAAAACGCCATTAAAGAAAAAGTTGTTGTTGCACAGAAAAGATTAAATCAAAAGGAGACAACAATCAAAGGGAAGATGAACCTGAAGCGAAGATGTCAACTATCATACATAGAGAAGCTTATTGCAGTTAACAGCTGAGCTAGATTCAGATTTGGAAGAAGAAACTTCCCTAGTGTGTGAGAAATAAAGAAACAGAGAGTTGAGCGTTTCATTGTAAAAATCTCACACACACAGAGATTCATTCACATTCATTAGTGAATGAATCTCAAACCCAATGCAAATCAATTCCCGTCCAAGCACGACGACGTTAAACTCTGTGTTTGTAGACTTCCTCACAGAGGCGTTAAACAAGTGATTGAGTGAACAGCCGAGGGCTGGTAGAGTCTAGGAGTTCTCGCAGCTGCTGGTTGCGGGATCGGGTCTGTACACGATGTATAGATCAAATCTTCTAGTGGAACCTTCCGAGGAGGAAGAAGGGGAGACGTAGGACATTGAAGTCCGAACTTCCATAAACAAATCGATTGTGTATTGTATTCTGTTATTCATTCAGCACTTGCATTTAATTTAGCACGCATAACAGAAATCACACTTGCACATAGCAAACAGATTTCACATGCTGGTTTTACAGAAATCTGTTTGCGCAAAGTTGTTTTTAAATATTAGGATTTAGTTCTGGTATTTTCCGCATGATTTTAATTCATACCAGATCTGTCTCCGGTGCTCTGTTTTTAATGTTCTACTTGCATTTAATTTAGCACGCATAACAGAAATCACACTTGCACATAGCAAACAGATTTCACATGCTGGTTTTACAGAAATCTGTTTGCGCAAAGTTGTTTTTAAATATTAGGATTCAGTTCTGGTATTTTCCGCATGATTTTAATTCATACCAGATCTGTCTCCGGTGCTCTGGTTTTTAATGTTCTAGAACCAGAGGTATTGCACCTCATTATTAGCAGTAGCGTAAAAAGTTTTTTTTTTTTAATCTTTAAGTAGCAGATCTTGCTTTGAATTTATTGCTTTAAATTTTCTATCCGTCGGTCCTAACACAAAGCAACAGCCAGATAACTCTGGTGAGAATAACAATATCAGTATAAATGATATGAAATATAACAGAATAATCATGAATGCAATGCATGTCAGGAAACAAAGGGTATCAAATCTGATGTTCAAAAGATACACGGTTCTAGGGATCCTGGGGAATAACATCTCAAGCCAGCCACCGACTCTCCCATTCGAGGTGCTGACCAATATCTCAAACCCCTGACTTTGACACAACTATAGTGAGTATTCTGGCTCTAGGAGTCGATCTACATCCTATTCCACTCGACTATAGACCCCCAAATGTCCCTCACACTCTAGGGTTTTATGCCCTCTGTGCTTTTGTTTCAGGTTCAAGATGAATGCAACCATATCAAGATGCATCAATATAACCACAGTAAATCTTATTGTCTAACAGGAGAACACATATTCATGTTCAACAAACAAAAACAAGAAGATAAGAAAGTATGTGATTTTAGGGATACTCGAGAATAGTATCAATCTCGAGTATTCTATTCCCACTGATATGATATCGGTTTATACCTCTACTTGTGATCATTATGGTGCTCCGAAATTGGCTGGAAATCGATAATAATAGCTCCCGAAGCTCCTATTCGCTTTCTCAGTTAGGTCTCTCAGTTGAGCCTCGATACAACTCCAAGCTGGTACAAGATTGAGAGATTTAAATCAACTATAGAACTCTTGCTCAAAGTTTTCTGGTCGGATCAACGGTGGCATGAAGTTTTTCTGGAAAATATATCTCGGAGTTGAAAGTTCTCTCAAGATAAATATGACTTGTCACCAACAATCGACGAAGCGGTGGTCGTAAATAAGTCTGAATCTCTGAAGATAAGTATGATTCTCAGAAGATAAGTCTGACATGTGGCCACAAAATATGACTAAGTATTGGTCAATAGTCATATATATCTATAACCGACGTTCTTCAGATTTTGGGCTATAGGAAATTCAGATCAACTCAGTTGGCTACATTGTTCTAGCTTAGGAATGCAGTTCAACACGCACAAACAATTCAAGCCTCGCATACTGCTCAGCTCAGAGCACTGCGTAACTGCCATAACTGAAATCCCACTTACGCCTCATAACTCCAGCCCGATATCATCTCAAAACAGCTGCACTGCTATCTCACACTAAAAGATATCAGATCGCACCATCAGTACTGGCTATGATAAACACAACTCAGCTTAGAAGCCTCATCTCATGTCTCACCCCTACCACTTCAGCTTAGGATTCTCTATTCAACTTACGACATCCAAATCAGTTCGCGATGCTCTCAAATCACAGTACACCTCCTTGGAGAAGCTTACGATGGTCAACTCAGGTTGTGATGGTCAACTCAGCTGACACTGCTCAGATCAGCTCTCGACAACAGATTATAACACGACAATAGATCAGCACACGACAACAGATCCCTAATAAACGATTAATTCTCTCAGCTGATCCTACACACCCTACTCACCAGCACACCCAGAAAGATAAACCTCGATTAATCGCAGTCCCACACATTGTGATGTTCGGACTTGTGTGAATCACTTGAACTATTTCTCAAATGTTAAGTTTAGAAGGTTCGAAAGCTCAAAATTTATAATTTGAGTAACATCCTAGGCAATTGTTGTTAGAGTTTGAATCAATTTTCAAAGTAGATGTTGTTAATGTTGTAAATTGTATGTAGTGTATTTGTTGTTGCAAACTGAACTTTACAATTATCACAACAAACCCCTTATTTTTGTTCGCCACAGTCACGTCCAACGCATGTTGAGATTTGATTCAACTTGAGTGGAAAGCCCTAAGTAGAAGGTTCAATCAATCAAGAAGATAAACAGTAAAAAATAAAAGGCCATTTAGCAATAAAGAAAACTAAACTGTATGTATAATTAAAGACTCGTTTTTTGAAACCGTCTCTAAAATTTATACAGGCTAATTTTATTAAAATGTTACTAAATGTGTCACAAAATTGGAATTATAATTTTGAAGCTAATAAAAAATCATATAAAAAATAACATTAAATATTATATATACACATTATAATAGTTCTATTACAATTGTGTTACCAAAATATAATAAGCAAAGCAGACTTGGCGGCAACTTCTGGGATGGAAGCAACGGTGTAGATAATGACGGCAATGATGTATCACGATGGCGCCACGTGGTGGAGCATAACTGGGGTGGTGGATAACAAGATCTAGGGACAGTGATGAATAACTGTCAGGCCCGGTGCTCATAAAAGCGAAATAAGCACATAATTAACAATAAATGCGAAAGCTTAAAAAATGGTTAAAATTTTTCTTTTGGTATGAACAATAAATACATCATCAAAATATTTACTAAAAATATAGATTTTGATTCAAAAGACAATAATAGAACTCAACATCCACATATGTACATATCAACTCAAATGATCGAACCAACGATTTAAAACGGAAATAGAACAGTTACACAGAACATCCCCTAGCAATGACTCGATATGATATATACATAACTGGGACACTCAGACGCCTAAGGGTCTCCACCAGCTGACACACCACTTGGTCCAACTGATATACCTGGAACACTGGTCCTCAAGGCAAAAAAATCTCACATCGTTACGGGAGCCAGTCAACCCCTCATTGTATTTTTCATCAACAGCATGCTGGTACTATTCAATCATCATCAAAAATCGGTAATCAAGGGATTCAGCCTCAACATGATACGCGTGTATGAAAATCATCGCAAATACATAGCACAACACATACATCATCAGCTCACGCAGTACAGATAAGCATGAAACACAATATATGCAAGAAAATCGGCTCGGTGATTCAACACATAGACATAGATAAGTTCACATGTTTATCTCATAGCTATAAATACAAGCTCAATTTGTACCTTATCTAAAATATTACCAAAATACCTCAACACAGCTCACGGCCAGAAACCACTGTCGATGCACAGCTCATGGCCAACGGCTCAGGGTGGAGAAATCACACCAGAAGCTATCAAGAGAAGCGCCAATATGAACAGAAGACCCAAGAAATTCAGCTCGGGAAAGCTTACTCAACTCACGTGTCAGGCCCCGTGCTAATTACCAACAATTAACACATAATAAGCGCATAATTACGGAAGCTTAAAATCAGGACTTAAAAATTTTTCGAAATACAAAGGCCTGAACTTCAAATCATTCATTCAAAATATTCGATA
>KQ996588.1:3636-15421 GCA_001598015.1 Dorcoceras hygrometricum | reverse complement strand
GTTCGGGCCTGTCCCGGGCCGCCCTGAAGTTTTTCGGGCCGGTATGCGATGTCGGGCCCGGTTTTGATCGATTTTGAAATTTTAAGTTTTTGGGCCTAAAATTGTTTTAAACCCAATTTGATACAATTAAAATTAGTAAAATGTGATTTTAATTATGAAATATGATTTTGTAATAAAATATGATTTTGTTGATTAAAATTTGTTTTATCGGCAAAATACGATTTTATTATAAAATACGATTTCGTAATTAGAATATGATTTTACGATAAATAATTAGATTAGGAACGAGTTCAGAATACACAGTGGCTATTAGATGTGTTTCATGATAGCCATCATATCCACTATCACATCTAACATACACTATGGTGCATTCTAGGTCTTTATCCAACACAATTGTTAACATTATAACATAATGAAAATAAAGAACGCCATAAAAGAAATGTGAATTTCATAAATAAAGATCGTTATACACAGAGTCAATAAAACCCACACGCCATAAGTTGGCTAGTTGGGCATCTACTCTAACATATTCAGCACAGCTCTCGCACCCAGATCAGACCACACACCTCAGTTCAGCTCTCGCACCCAGATTTTACTGCCTGATGTACCAATTTCCGAAAGTTTGGCTGAAATTTTATTGGGGATTTGATTAGTATTATTCTGAAAACTGATTTATTTTTCCTTTTCATAAGGAATGATTTTGGTTTTGAAGAAAGGTTTGGCTGTGTCATTGAAAGTGTAGTTTTTGGTATATTGAGTTTGATTAAGATTATTAAAAATATGATCAACTTGGGTAGCGATTGTTTTAAGTATTTGATTAGAATAATTATTCTATTGAAAATTTTATTAATATCAACTGGTTCTTTGTCACCACGTCCTCGTTTAAAAGGATCTATTGTGACTTTATCTTTCGAAGTTTGAAGTTTTAGATCTTGGAAAGGAGGATGAACAGCAGAAACGGAATCGTTGTTTATGAGAGTCCGTTTCTTGTGAAGAGTAGTATTAACTTGTATGACAGCTTTATTTTGAAAATCATTGAAGCCTTCGGCTGAGAGAAAGATTGTTAGGAAGGTGTAGAAAGGAATATTTGATTTGATCGTTTTCATTTTGTATATCCATTCAGAATGAATTTTTTTTTTGATTCCTTGGTCTAATTTATCATACCATATTCTTTTCTCATTATGGAGCTTATCTTGTAATTCTTCATTTAAATATTCAAAGTCTGGTTGAAATTCTTTATTGGATGTGATCATCATCATGCTAGAAATTGAAGGAGATTGAGGTGGTGAATAATTTTGTGGTGAAGAGGGTCCAGATTTGGGTTTTGGAATAGGTGTTACAAATTCATATTGTGTAGTGTTTCTGGATAAACCAATAAATGAATGTCGTGAAGATTGAGATCAGGACAGAGGGTGAGTGTATTGAGGTTTTATGGGATGATGAAATTTGATAGTTATTTTGCCGTCTTCTTCTTCGATTATTTGTGAAACATCTCGTATTTCTATGTTTCTTGGTATTTGACGTGTGTTTATTATGAATTGTTGATGGATAGTGATTTCATTCCATTTTAGTCGTTTTGGAGTGAAGACAGTAGGTCTTTCAACATTAATTTATAACATAACCGTTTCTTCTTTTGAAGAAGGGAGTATGTTATATTTAGGATTAAGTTGTGAGGATAAAAGTCTGAAGTAGACTCTGTAGATTATGGCAAAGTTTTTGCAGGGATGAAATTCATCACCCTGAATATGAACATCTAAGATTAAAGAATCTAAAATCATCGGATCTGTAAGATCCACAGAAAAATTTGGTGAATAATTAAAATAAATTGGTCCATTACATATGTTAGTTTGAATAATCGACAAAAGAGATGCTTGGTATCTCTTGAGTCCTTTATCTCTTAGAGCTAAGTATATTGGAGTATCAACGCCAATACGAACTAAAGGTTTGATAGCTATTTGAATTAAACCAAAGTGTAAATATCGGTAATTCTTTTGGATGTATTTTTGTATAGTTGTATTGTTTAGGAGAGCGATACTCTGTGAATCCTCTTTGATTGACAGAGTTTCTTCATGAGTTTTGACAGAAAATGCAGTTTTGAAATCTGTTAAGCCTATCTTATATATATTTTCGATATGTTATTGAGTACACACTGAATTGATTTACCTATAAAATTGAAAGAATATGAATATTCTCAATAAAATTTCAGCTAAAATTTCAGAGATTGGAACCTCAGGAAGTAAAATCAATTGTGTCAAAACTAATAAAGATCAATATGATGAATCCCCAAATTCAAAGTGTTGGCGAAGTGGCGGATCCGGATCCCGTTTCCCGGGGGCATAGCGGAAGTTTAAAAATTGCCCCGAAAAATGTTCAATACATCAAAATACAATCATAAAACCATGCATAGGAGGTTAAATGAAAGTCACCTTGCTGGCGTCTAGGCGCCTGGCTCCAACCAAATTCACAGGGAATCTGGCTCTTCAAGTGTAGGCGGCGGTAGATCCTCCTTAATCAGGTCCACGACCGGAAGCACGAGTCCTTCGCTAGTCTGCACTAGAAGACCTGATGAATTCACCACGGACGGAATCTCCTCATCATGCTGATCGGAACAAGTCCAATCACGTGATCACCGGCGGCGGGCGGCAGTGCGGCGGCGGACGGCGGAGGCGCAAGAGGTGGCCGGCGGCCGTGAGGTTTATGGAGAGTAGGGGGCGGCGCAATTGGAGGCTAGGGTTGTGTTGTGATGTTATGTTGTTATCTATCCCTAAACCAAGTCTAGTATTTAAATCATACATGGGCTTGAACCGGCCCAATGGACTTGGGTCAAGCCCATGTCCATATGAACATTCGGTTCATTTAAATCACCGTGGTTTCATCATAATCCCGATCATCGATCAGATCGGACCGATCAACACAGTTTTCCAAAACTGAGTGTTTATGATGCGAAAACATTTTTACAGACCACCTAGTCCAAAATTACAGTTTAGCCCCTCAACTTGGGAAATCGCAATTTGACCCCTGTTGACTTTTAGGAAGTCGTACTTCCTAAAATCCTCCTCCTATGCTCAACACATTGAGCTCAGTTTCCGTGCGGGAATCGTGAATCCAGTACTTGTGTGACCCTCAATGGTTCAGGGATACAGCTAGCCGTGGGCCAACAACCATTGTGACTTCGAAATCACAATTTCGGACTGACCCATCGGATCATGGTAAAGCGCCTAGCAACATCGCCCCATGATCCCCTAGGTATCACTGATAGTGCCTGCAAGAACCAGTTGATCGTGGTTAGCGTACAGTATGGTCCTTTCAACACATATATCCCGATCAGATCAACGACCATTGGTAAATCGAGAGTCGCTAGAGATCCGATAACTATGCATACATCTTGGAGATCAAATAGTGACATCACGAGTGTTACTAGGTAAACCCATTTACCTAAAACACATCCAGTACTCTGGCCAGAGATTTATTACACCATTATCTCCTCAGATAGCATAGGATATCCACGCATGAAAGCGAGCGATGAATCCTCGACAACGAAGCATCGACTCATACATGCATCGGGACTTAACCCAATCCCGCCACCTAATGACCCCAAGTGAGTCGGTAAACGGGTCAAAGTGAGGCGCCTATCATGTAGAGTCTCAAGGACGTTTCGAGTAGTGAGGACTAATCAGTACAACCAAGACCTCGGACTTATCCACTCGACAAATGGTAACCACTTGGAAAGTCCGAACGAGGGTAGTTCGATAGATCACCAGGTCACTATCCATCTGCATGCTCAGAACATCACAATCTTTCCTACCAATGAAACATGGTACTTCACATCGCAGATGTTAGTCTCAAGCTCGGGCGGCCTTATCCTCATTTTGACGGCCCAATCGATTAGGAACGAGTTCAGAATACACAATGACTATTAGATGTGTTTCATGATAGCCATCATATCCACTATCACATCTAACATACACTATGGTGCATTCTAGGTCTTTATCCAACACAATTGTTAACATTATAACATAATGAAAATAAAGAATGCCATAAAGAAATGCGTATTTCATAAATAAAGATCGTTATACACAAGAGTCAATAAAACCCACACGCCACAAGTTGGCTAGTTGGGCATCTACTCTAACACAAAGTACTGATGTCTCTGAAGAGGAACCTTCAGATGATGTCAATCTTATTGACAATCCCTTTGAAGATGAAAATGAGCAAGTTAACAAAATCTTTACCAGAAGACGACGCTTTAATACTACTAATACTCGCAATTACTATCAAATACTTACCCCTGTCGACATTGATTACGAAGAACGAAACCAATTCAAAAGTACCAAATATGATGGCCAATCCATTATTGAATGGAATATAGACGAAAAATCTGAGTACGAAATTTTAAATACATTACAAGAAATGGGCATGACAAGACTTTCCTACAAGATTAAAGGCCAAAATGAAGAAACAACCACGACTCTGATTTTTCAGGGTTTTACTGACCAATTAAAAAATTGATGGGATAATGCATTATCCCTTGAATCAGAATTAAGTATCCTTAATCACACTGTTGAAGTTGAAGACAATGATGGTAACATTAACGAACAAAATGATTCCTGCGAATTCTTACTAATTACAATTTCAATGTATTTTATTGGAAATCCAAAAGAAGAATTTAATTCCTCAAAAATAATTTTAACCAATTTTCCCTGTCCCTCCTTATCTGATTATCGATGGTACAAAGATGTCTTCCTTACTCATGTTCTACGAAGAGATGACTGTAACATGTCTTTCTGGAAAGAAAGATTTATCATGGGGTTACCACGCCTATTTGCTGAATGCATAACTAAAAAATTGAAAAGTGAAATTGGCACTGAAGAAATTCCTTTCAACGAAATGACCTTTGGTCAATTATTCGCTTTTATTAAAAAATAAGGCCTATCATTATGTTCTGAACTCAAACTCCAAGCCAAATATAAATCTGATAGGACAACAACCAAAAAGAGTTGGGGAGCTTCTAGTCAATGTTCGGTCTAATGAACATTGATCCTCCTTCAGTCCGAAGAAAAAAGAAAGCAAACTTTTAAACCATACTATAAAACCCATCCTATACCAAATATAAAAAATCTAAACAAAATAGTCATCACAAATCAAACAATTTAAAATGTTGGAATTGTAACCAACCAGGACATATGTCCAATAATTGTCTTAAAAAATCCAAGAAAAAATCAAAACAAAAAATTAATGAATTAATTGATGATATTACAAGTGATTCTAGCACAACAACAAAAGATGACACTGACTCTGAAAATGAAACCCCCTCAAAAGGAATTTGTCATTTATGTGTTATTTCCAGAGATAAAAAGGAAGCAATTCTAGACCTTGTTCAACAAATTCCTTGCTTAGATAAAATTATAAGTTTTGGTGATAACACAAACAAGACAAAAAACTGAATATAAGACTATCAGATTTGGACTATGAGTAATCGGGTTAAGGACTTAACCGATTAGGCGTCTCTTACAGACCAGATCCGAGTATTTCAGATCATAGCGTATTAGTTCAGTTCAGAGGGTTATATAACAGATCAGATCAGAGCATATCAGTTCAGTTCAGAGGGTTATATAACAGATCAGATCAGAGCGTATCAGATCAGTTCAGAGGCTTATCTAATAGATTAGAGCAACTTAGATCAGGACAGAATATATTCAGTTTAACCCAGAGGCTTATTCTATAGATCATACCAGATCAGAGGCTTCTAAGGAACAGAACAGATCAGACGAAGTTACGGATAAAGAGAGAAAAAGGGAAAAATTCGTAAAGGAGAAAGCTCTTGAAGCTTATATATGAGAAACAGATTAGAGCTGATTTCAGTTCACAGCCGACGAAGATTTCAGCTCAGAAACAGATTTCAGATCACAACTTCAGATCTTACAGCTATTTGTTCCAGAGGATTCAACGATCAAGATTAAAGCATATAAAGCCTGTAAGACAATTGGATTAAATACGTTCAAGATCAGAGCTATTTGGAGTATATCGTACAGAACGCAGAGTTGGTACAGTCGATGTTTACCATTTCTGGATAAAGTCTACCAAGCTCTGACAATAGCAGACAAACCTCAACACAGCAGTAATGGCGCAATTAATGCTCAGTACGATAAAGGTTTTCAAACAAGGTTTGTGTCTACTGGCTCATTTAATGACCGTTGAAGATGGATATCTATATATACCTGAAGTGCTTCAAGCAGAGAGTTCTTCTTGGTCTTCGCTGACTTTCTATCATTCCAACTTAATCCCAGCTCTCAATCTCGAAGAACAATCCTTGAAGCTTTTCAGTTCTCAATCAGAAATAAACCTTCGAGATTTCCTTCTGGTTCACATTAGCAAACTAATCTTATTGTATAAGAAACCGGAAGTTTTACAAACTCTGTTTGTGTTGTATTCATTGATATATTCAGATCAGATTCTGTAAAGAACTTGATACTTCAAGAAATTCTAAAAATACTTTCGTTTGTAATCAGCAGAGGAGTCTGCATTGTATTTGGTTGCTAGGATTTCACTTTAAGCGAGGTTTAAGTGAGTGGGTGTTTGCAGACACTGTAACCATCAAATTCTTCTAGTGGAACCTTCCTGGAAAGGAAGAAGGGCAGACGTAGGATTTTGAGATCCGAACTTCAAGAAACAAACTCTTGACTCTCTCTATTTAATCACTTGCATCGTTATTTTATTACTGTTCAGTGTTTAATCGGTTTATTTCCGCACTATATTGTTAACCGAGAAAACAGATTAGAACTGGGATCCTCTAAGCTGGTCATTCAGCTTTGAGTTGATCACAGGCTTGTAATATCATTTTAAAATGGATTTGAATAGAAAAATCAAAGGAGTTCATTCAACCCTCCCCCCCCCCCGCCTTCTGAATTCCTGGGCTTATTTTGCTTCTACTTTCGATCCTATTGATCCTATCAATTGGTATTAGAGCATTGTCATCTCAGTTATTGAGCAGTCTGATCTTCTGTGCTTATATTCAGATATGTCTGCTTCTCACAATAAGATTACTATGTTTTCTAAGGAGGAGTATGATGACTGGAAGATCAGGATGCAAGCCCATCTCGCAGCTCAAGATGATGATATGTGGTTCGTCATAACAGATGGACCCATGAAGATCATGAAGACCAACACGGCCATGGCTATTACTGTCAGGCCTCGTGCTAATCAACAAGGATTAACAATACAATTAAGCACATAATTGCGGAGGCATAAAAATACGGCTTAAAAATTTTTTCAAATGTTTTGGCCTGAACAATTAAAATCATCATTCAAAATATTCATACTCAAAATAGGATTTACTCAAAATCCAAACCACAACAAATAATCAAATAACTCAATTAACATATCCCCAAAATACATAGAAACTCAGGGAATCCCCTGGTTCGATACCTAATACAAATATACTGGGACTCAACCAAGCGGGGATCTACTAGCTGAGGCTCCACTCTGCCCAGCCAGATTACCTGCGGCTCCTGCAATGGGTAACACAGACCCAAGAACACAAAAGCAGGAAAAGAAATACGAGGTCAAACCTCAGTACGAAGAGCACTAAGACAACAGCGAATCATAAACATGAAGTATCTCAAAACATGAAATGCATGAGGGCTGTAAAAGAATCAGTCATCTAGGACAACGAGTCACCTGGAAATTCGGGTGAGCCTCTATACCACGCACAACCAATCAGCTGGTGGAAATCATCGGTCCGTGATATTCAGGTCTGGCCACTCAAATTAACCATCACAGCTCGGTGGTATTCAGACACGACGAATCAGTCGGTCACCACTCCGATGATAGCATTGTGCCTTTCAGACGCGACACATCTGCCGGCCGGTCACAATGTGGCTCTCAGTCTGTAATCAATCAAATCTCAGGCTCAAGATGTATGCATGAATTCCAGGAAATTCAAATCTGATTTCAACATGCACAATTCACGTAAAAAGAACATATAAATCAAGCAGTGAGCCAAAACTGTTCACGTAAGTACAAAATACACATATCATGCTCTAAAATACTAACACGCTTATGCCCAAAGCTGTTAGCAGAAGCTCATTCGTACCTCAAACCTCAGATTCTACCTCAATAGATCTCACCAGGGCACAGAAACTTCAGCCTTCTCAAATCTGCTTCCTCGCTGGTCTCGGCAAACACAGCAGGAATTGCCTGGGAACTCAAATCTGTCAAAGCATCTCATTTCTTAGCTCAAGTCTAAACTTCTATAACTTACTGCCTAAGGTCAGAACTCAAATCTGGTTCTACCACTCGACGCAAGCTCTATCAACTAGAACTAAGCTAGAAACAGTAAGGAATCACTTACCCAGAAACTCAAACGAACTAAAGAACTCTAGGTCAACTGTCGCGGAAATTCACGAACACTGCAAATCCTTTGTGCTCCTTCCACACGTCAACTCAGGTCTCCTAACTGGTAACAATCTAAAGAGCTAAGGGAGATGAACTCAGCGCCACCCACCTTGCTCCAAACAACGGCGGGAATCGACGGCAAATCAGAGAAATAGTGCTCGGTGAACAGTAAGGGTTTCGAGGTTATCGGGGAAGACGATAGGGAAATATCGGGTTCGAATTACGCTAAGTGTTGATCAACACTTGTATTAAAATCCTCAAGTCAAAGTCCACAGTGCAAGTCAACACCGACATACTCAGATCCCAGCATCAGATCCTAGCGCTAAGGCACAAGTCCTCGAATCTGAATCCAGCGCTCACTCAAATCTGGTCTCAGCGCTAACGCTAAATTCAAGCGTAACTAATCAAAACGACGACGTACCAAGGTTCCCGCTAACACAAGCAAGACGACGTCGCACTGCGTCACATCTGAAGCAGATCTCAACGCTCACTCGGATCAGAATAACGCTAACAATATCGGTCAACCTAGAAACGTTGACTAACACATGCCCTCTCCTCGCTGACTCTCACACACCCGCGTGCACCCGCTAACAAATTCCTCCCGCTAGCTATCATCAAATCTGACTACTCACATCTGAATTCTTTCCAGAGTCAGATCCCGATAGAAGCACGCATCAAATCAACTCCAAATTCGACACAGATTTCACCCGATAGCAACCAACGACTCAAAGCTGATCTGCTATACGCCAAATCTGAAAACCACCAACCAGATTTGACCAAAATTTCTCAAATCCGAAATTCGAAAATCTCAACTCTCATGACTAATCCTTATCCAAATCTGATTAATCACTAATTACCGGATTTCAATCCTCATAATTACTGCTGATGCTCCACAATGGATAGAAAAGACTAGATTTGAGTACACAACGGAAGATTAGAAGAAAGCAAATCTGGACAACGTAGCAAAGTATATACTTAACAAGACGTTGGACAAAAATATGTTCAGCAAAATAAAAACCTGTGCTACTGCAAAAGAGATCTGGGAAAAGCTGACACAAATCTGCGAAGGCAACGATGAGACGAAAGAAAATAAGCTTACTGTTTCCCAACAGAAGTATGAGTTAATCAAGATGAGAGAAGGAGAGACAATGACCGAATTCGACGAGAGATTCAGCTCTGTCGTGATCGAGCTGACAAGCCTTGGAAAGGAGTACAACAATAGAGAACTGGCTCTTAAAGTGATTAGAGCACTGCCAAGGGAATGGGACGTGAAGACGATGGAAATGAGAGAATCAAAAGATCTGAACAAACTGGAACTTCATGATCTGCACGCCAATCTTAAAGATTATGAGTTCGAGCTGGAAACCAGATCATAGGCTGAGCCATCAATCTCACAACCCACGAAGGCTCTTGCTGCTACAATTTCATAAGAGCTCACCAAGCAAGTCAGCAGAGCTAATCAACAACGACGTCATGTGAAATGAACCGCACTCTAGAATATGTTTTTAAAAATCATGTGCGGAATAAATAAACTAAAAGGTATGGCTCGTTACCTTTAAAACATTTTCTCAACATCATTTTATAACATGAATAAAACCAATACCTCGAAAATATTAAATCTTCAATGCTGCTTAAAAATCAGAGTATGAAAAAGTGCGGAAAAATAACATGTAAATAAATGTCGGAAAAGTGTATCATGACGTAAATAAATACATCGTAGCGGCCATGGGATACTGCTGCAACGGGCGCTCAGAGGTCCTCACCTCCAGTCGGGATAAAGTCCATAGGGTCATCACCTGCACCATTTAAACCTAGTGAGCCTAGAGGCTCATGATGCTCTATCTTTTAAAATAACAAGGTACATATACATAAAGTCACATGCAAGCACATACTTCTAATAAAATAAAGTTAAAACATGTATGCATGGATGTCTTAAAACCTTGTTCGTACATTTCATACATATAATGTACATAAGGCATGACATAACGTAACATGAAAAATGTATGAGTCGTATCAGTGAATGCGAGCGGCGTGTGACTGATCAGTCGAAATAACCAACGTACGTGGCGGTACGGTTAACCCGACCTTACCTCGGGCCCTCACATCTCTATGCTTGCCACTTCACCATGTCGTGATCACATGGATCCATAGGCTCATAATCATACATTAAAACAGGGGATCCCCGGGCCCGACTACCTGGCTAGCTCCCATCATTAAACTTTGCCACATCACTTCAATCCCTCGGGTTTTATCTTAAAAAAATTCATGCCTGATCGTTTCGTAGAATCTCATGATGCGTGCATTTCTTAAAATCATGCAATTTAAAAGCTTAGCCCGTCAATGTATATTTAATCATTTTATTTAAAACATTTACGTACATAGAATACTATATATATAATTAAATATACCTTCACGGGCTTCAACATTTTCTACTTCGGTCAAGGACTGGTTCTGGAGCCTGGCCCACTAATTCTAGACTTAACTTAAAAATTGGACTTAGCCCATAACTTTAAAATTCACCTTTAACATCCCTAAAATACTCCAATTTTGACTAAAATCAATTGACCAATTTTGACCTTGAAATCAAAGACCAATTTTGACTTTAAAATCAAATAACTAATTTTGACTAATTTCAAAATCAATTTTGACTTAAAAATCAATCTAACCAATTTTGACTTTTAAAAAGGATAACTTAATCAATTTTGATCCAAGTGACCATTTTGACTCGGTTAAGATCCCATGGTCAATTTTGACTTAACTAAAAATCCAAAGACTCCAATTTTGACTTAAAAACTAAAAATAAATATCAAACCCAATTAAATTAAAAGTTTGACCGATTTAAAACCTTTGACTATTTTCTTTAAAATTGGACCTTTGGCTTAAAATTAAAATATCCGATCCATAATTAAAATAACTCGGACCAACTTTAAAACATTTTGACTCAAGAATCAAGTAATCGACCCGGTCCAACTGAACCAACCGGTCCAGCCGAACCGGCCGGCCCAAGCAAAGAAAACCCTAAGCACATGCCGCCTCCCTTGCGTGCCCCACGCGACCAGTGGCTGTTCTTTCCCTTTGTTCTCCCTGCTCCGGCCACCACTGGCCGAAGCCCCCCCGGTTGGACCTCCCCCAGGTCCAGACGGTTCCTGTGGGACCAGACACAGTCGTGGACCATCATGCTCGCACAAACCATGCAAAGCGCGCGGATGACACACGCATACGGCTCGCACGTCCGGTCTCGACTCCTACCATGAACCAGCCCTCTTTCTCTCATCTAAGGACCATCCTAGGCCACCCTCAACCCTCCATGGGCAAACTGATCTTACAGGTAACATAGAAGTCATTGATTTGACTAATGTTGACCAAGTGCAGGAACAGCTCCAGTGTGCCA
>KQ996586.1:47464-57747 GCA_001598015.1 Dorcoceras hygrometricum | reverse complement strand
AGGGAGCACAAGGAACATCTGAGACTTGTATTGCAAAGACTGAGAGACTCGCAACTCTATGCCAAGTTCAGCAAGTGTGAGTTCTGGCTTGACAGGATTATCTTCTTGGGTCACGTGATTTCGGCACAAGGAATTTCGGTGGATCCTAGCAAGGTCGAAGCAGTTCTTAACTGGGAGAGACCTAGGAATGTATCTGAGATCCGTAGTTTCTTGGGATTGGCCGGCTATTATAGGCGTTTTATTGAGAAGTTTTCTTCGATAGCCAAGCCTATGACGCAGTTGACTCAGAAAGATAAGAGATTTGTATGGACTGATGAGTGCGAGTACAATTTTCAGACGCTAAAGGAGAAGTTGACCACTGCTCCTGTTTTGGCCCTACCGTCTGGATCTGGAGGTTTCGTGGTGTGCTCCGATGCTTCTCTGAATGGTTTAGGGTGTGTTCTGATGCAGAACGGGTACGTGATTGCGTATGCGTCTCGATAGCTGAAGCCTCACGAGACGAGGTACCCGGTTCATGATTTGGAGTTGGCTGCGATAGTGTTTGCCTTGATGATTTGGCGGCATTATCTCTATGGTGAAGAATTTGTGGTGTACACCGACCACAAGAGCCTGAAATATATCTTCACGCAGTCAGATTTGAACATGAGGCAGCGACGCTGGATGGAATTGCTTAAGGACTTCGATTGTGAGATTCAATATCAGCCTGGGCATGTGAACTTAGTAGCCAACGCTTTGAGCAGAAAGACCCAGCCTGATATGTTAGCATCCTTGAGTATTTCGAACGTTCATGAGGAGTTGAGTACTTCTAGTTGGCGATTCCAGCGGGTGATCAGTATTTCTTTGTTTCTTCTCTTCAGGTGGAACCGCAGATTGTGATGAACATCAGGGAGGCGCAGAGGACCGACCCCTATATCCATGAGTTGAGGATTAAGGCGCAGTCAGGTCAGTCTGATGATTTCTCTGTTGCTTCTGATGGATGTTTGAGGTTCAGAGGGAGATTAGTAGTTCCGAACCTGATTGATTTGAAGGAGACCCTCATGAATGAAGCTCATTGTAGTCGGTACAGTGTGCATCCAGGCGAGCGAAAAATGTATCATGCCTTGAAGTCTCACTACTGGTGGGCAGGTATGAAGAGCGACATTTCTGCTTTTGTTGCTAGATGTCTGAATTGCCAGCAGGTCAAGGCTGAGAGAATGAGACCTGGTGGATTGCTCCAGAGTTTAGAGGTGCCCCAATGGAATTGGGAGCACATCGCCATGGATTTCGTGACTCATCTACCTCGATCGAGTATTGGATGCGATGCGATTTGGGTTGTGATTGATAGACTCTCGAAGTCAGCCCATTTCATTCCCTATGATGTGAGGTGTTCGATGAAAAAGATGGCGAAGTTGTACATCGACCATGTGGTTAGATTGCATGGAGTTCCTGTTTTGATAATGTCTGACAGAGATCCGAGGTTCACTTCTCGCTTTTGGAAGAGTCTGCAAGCAGCAATGGGTTCGAGATTGGTGATGCGCACAGCCTATCACCCACAGATAGACGGACAGTCTGAGCTAACTATCCAGACTTTAGAGGATATGCTGCGAGCAGTAGTGATGGATTTCAGCGGTGGCTGGCAGGATTCGCTTTCCTTGGTAGAGTTTTCGTATAACAATAGCTACCAAGTCACTATTGGAATGGCTCCGTTTGAGGCATTGTATGGTCGAAAGTGTAGATCCCCGATTTGTTGGGAAGAAGTTGGCGAGAGACAGCTTTCTACATCGGAATTTGTTCAGCATATGAAGGATAAAATTGACTTGATCCGGAGTAGAATGAAAGCTGCTCAAGACCGTTTCTCTAGCTATGCGAACCGTAGGCGTCGATCGTTAGAGTTTGAGGTTGGCGATCGTGTGTTTCTCAAGATTTCTCCTTTCAAGAGCGTGATGAGATTCAGATTTAAAGGCAAATTGGCTCCCAGATTCGTTGGTCCCTTTGAGATTATCGAGCGGATTGGACAATTGGCTTATAGACTGAGGCTGCCCGAGGAGTTAGCCGCGATGCATGACGTGTTTCATGTGTCAATGTTGAGAAAATATGAGCCGGATCCATCCCATGTTTTGAGAACTGACGAAGTTGAGCTGGATTCTGCCTTGAGTTATGTCGAATATCAGGTGCAGATCTTGGATAGGAAGGAGAATAGGTAATTTGAAGAAGAAAGGTACGAATTGAGCAGCACTAACAGCTTGAGCGTGAACATGACTGAATCGATGTTGTGGAATGTGTGGTGTTGCTGTTATGTGTTTACGTGGAACAGCTGTTGAATTGATTGAACTCGATATTCTGTTTTCACGTATTATGATTTGTATGCATTGAGCATTGATATTGATTGGCATACATGCATACTTATTGGGCCTTGACAGATTTGATTGATGACCCGAGCCACGTTGGAGCTGATCAACAGGTGTTGTGCACCAGTCCAACGCTATCATCGTAGCGGTGACTACCTGATACGAGTGTCTACCGCCGAGCTGTGATGGGCTGACGGGCCCCGATGATCACGGATCGATGATTTCCCGGTTGATAGACCGTGGTATTGAGGCGACTTGATATGAATTGCCGGTTGATAGACTGGCCTAGTTGACCGATTTCCTTTGACAGCCACATGCATTTCATAGCATTGATTGTTAGCATGTTGCATGCGTAGCTGTTTGATAGCTCTTCGTACTGAGGCTTGACCTCGTACTTGTTTCCTGCTTTTGTTTTGTGTGGGTCTGTGTTGCCCATTTGCAGAAAATACAGGCAACCAAGCTTGACAGAGTGGAGGTTCAGCTGGTCGATCCCCGCATCCTTGAGTCCCAGTTATATATGTCTGATATGTATTGAGCCGGGGGATGCCCCGTGTTATCAAGTATTGGGGATCTGTATTTGACTTGATATTATGGTTGTTACCTGTAGCATGAGTTTGAGTCAACTCATATTTTAAGTATCGATATTTTGAATATATGATTTGAGTTCAGGCCCATTGTATTTCGAAAAATTTTTAAGCCCTGATTTTAAGCTTCCGTGTTTATGCGCTTATTTAGTGTTAATTGTGAGTAATTAGCATATATATGATTTAAAATGCCTAAGGAAGAAACACGTTTAATCAATATGTCAGAATCTTTTTAAAAGTGCTACTCCATTTTAAAGTGAAATCTGATGCTATAAAGTCAAACCATTTTATTTAAAAAGAAGGATTCAATTGGCTTGTAAGGATAGAACAAACAGCTCCTGCAATTGCATTCTCAAATCTAATACTCAACTCGATAAGAATGAGAGCTGATTTCACATGTTCTCAAATCTGGAATCCAATCGAAATAAAAGTTGAATAAAGTAGCATTTCATTTTAATCCCTCAAATCTTATATCTTTCTAATTGTGGCTCTAAAAAATAGCTGGGCGTTACAATTATACCCTCCTTAAAAGAATTTCGTCCCCGAAATTACTTACTTAAACAAATCTGGGTAGCTTCTCTGCATATCAGATTCGACTTCCCAAGTAGCTTCTCTTTCAGTGTGGTTTGCCCACTGAATCTTAATCATAGGGATAGTCCTATTCCGTAACTTACGATTTTCTCTTGAAAGTGTCAGGCCATGTGCACTAATACAACAATTAGTCATAAATATGCGGAAGCATCATAAAAATATGGGCTAAAAATTTTCGAATAATTGGGCCTGATCCAATATACCATTTCAAAATACAAACATATTCAAAGTAGAGTTTAACTCAAAAATCAAAAAACAACACACGATCCCCATCATACATAAAGGCACAGGACATCCCCTGGCTTAATATAAATATAACTACACTGAGACTCAAATAAAAAAGGGGATCGAACAGCAGAAGCTCCATTTTGTCCAGCTTGGTTACCTGAAGAACCTGTCAAGGCCAAACAACCCAAGGCAGCCCAAAACAGGGAAAAAATAAACGAGGTCAAACCTCAGTACGAAGAGCACCATAAAAGAATCTATTCATATCAGACAATGCAATATATCTATCGTGCAATGCATGAAAGTGATACCAAGAATCATCGGTAGACAAACATAGCACAACGACTCAGCTATGAAGATCTCATCAATCATCATCATCTTGTGATCTTCAGGTGCGACGACTCAGCCGACCATCACAAGGTATAGTGGTATTCAGGCACAATGACTCAGTTGGCCACCACATCAAAACAACGTTGGAACTTTCAGACAAGACGACTCAGTCGGCCGATCACAACGTGTAAAAGAATTCAGCTTTCAAAGGAATCAGGATCAATATGCATGCATGAATGCACAGAAGACTCATGCTTAATCAATGCATATAATCACA
Source organism: Dorcoceras hygrometricum (assembly GCA_001598015.1). Classification (NCBI taxonomy): domain Eukaryota; kingdom Viridiplantae; phylum Streptophyta; class Magnoliopsida; order Lamiales; family Gesneriaceae; genus Dorcoceras; species Dorcoceras hygrometricum. The sequence continues at coordinate 53,413 of KQ996586.1, read as the reverse complement.
CACACACAAACAGATATGAGCACATAATCATTACACAGTCAATACAAATCAGAACAGCTAATACACGAAAGAAATATCTCAAAGATGATAACAAAGCTGCTAAAATCTAGCTCAATTCGTACCTCAAACCAGCTTCTACCTCAACAGATCTCACCACAACAAGGGAGCAGCAACCCACTCAAGTCTACTGCCTTAGAAGCTCCACGACAACTCAGCAGCAGCTACTACAAGCTCAGATCTATTAATATATCTCGATATCAACTCAATTCTGAACTCAAACAGCTTAAATTCTAAAGCCCAGTAACTCAACTCAGTTGCCTAACTCCACAGAGCACTACTCAGCTCTCATACGAAGCTTAATTCGGTAAAGAATCACTTACCTAAAGCTGTTAAAGAACAGACAAGCAACTGGTCCTCAATCGCGAAGTCACTCAACCACTGCAACAACTTCGCACTCCTCAATTCCGACGAATCCAGCCTCCAAACTGGTAGCAATCGAAAGCCCCTTTTTTTTTATATATATGATTTAAAATGCCTAAGGAAGAAACACGTTTAATCAATATGTCAGAATCTTTTTAAAAGTGCTACTCCATTTTAAAGTGAAATCTGATGCTATAAAGTCAAACCATTTTATTTAAAAAGAAGGATTCAATTGGCTTGTAAGGATAGAACAAACAGCTATATATATATATATATGATTTAAAATGCCTAAGGAAGAAACACGTTTAATCAATATGTCAGAATCTTTTTAAAAGTGCTACTCCATTTTAAAGTGAAATCTGATGCTATAAAGTCAAACCATTTTATTTAAAAAGAAGGATTCAATTGGCTTGTAAGGATCGACCAAACAGATCCTGCAATTGCATTCTCAATTCTGAAACTCAACTCGATAAGAATGAGAGCTGATTTCACGTGTTCTCAAATCTAGAATTCAACCGAAATAAAGTTGAATAAAGTAGCATTTCAATTCAATCTCTCAAATCTTATAACTTTCTAATTGTGGCTAATAAAATGTCTGGGCGTTACATATACTGCTCCTGAAAATCCAAGAGAGAGCTGGCTAAGGAAATGTATAGAACAAATTAGGGGTCATCCCAAATCTGGTGCTAGAAGGCCAAGACAGCTCTCGCATGCTCTTATGAAGGAAAGATAGTATAGGCCCAAGTATCATAAAACCAGGCCTCAAGGCAAAGCTACTGCACATCAGACATTGTTAAGATAAAATTTATTAGTTTTGGTGATAACAAAATAAGACAAGTATTGATGCGAAGTGACTACTGGACAATCAGCCGTTGAAATTAACAACAAAGTATATTCAGACGTCAGGTTATCTCAGACTTGGGTATTCGATATTAGTTCAGACGTTGAGTTAAATATACTTCAGATGTTGAATCAGTTGTTAGATATCAGATCTTGGTATTCGGGAATATTTCAGCAGTTGAGTTGAAGCACTCAGTTGATGGGTTTCTATTTCAGAGGTTGAAGATATTTGGTTATCAGTTTCTGGTATCGGGTTTTTATGTCAGTCGTAAGAGCAATTCAGGTGTTGACCAAGGGTTACGCAATCAGACTTTGGTATGTCAGAAGTATATTGATCAGTTGGATATTCACTTCAGTAGTCAACATATTTCAGTAGTTGAGTATTCGCGTCAGTAGCGAGTGTATTTCAGCAGTTGGGTATATATTTCAGAAGTAAGTATTTTCAGTATTTGGCTACAGTGTTTTTGATTCAGTCGTGATTATTGTTGGAGCATTCAGTCGTTGCAACTAGCCGTTATGTCATATTATCTATTTGCTAAAAGAAAGTTATTTCAGACGTTGGGTATCTATTCAGGCGTTGGATATCTAATCAGCAGTTGGTATAATCAGTCGTTAGTTTTTGTGATCAGCAGTTGAATTCTACTTCAGTAGCGAGCATATTCAGACGTTGGGTATTTCTTTAAGAAGTGTATTCAGCCGTTGGGGATTCAGTTGTTGATTTGATATCAGACGCAACTATTCAAGTGTTAGCGTGTTTCTTAACGAACAACAAAACTACATCGTTTGGATTAGTTGATACGACAGCGTTTGGCTTAGCGCTAAAATTCAGAAGTTGGTTTATGATTCTATCAGCGATGAACTATTCATCTTCTTCAAATAAGGAAAAGCTGTATTAACTATAAGAAATTTCAGGCGCAAGAGATAAATTGATTCAAACGCGATTACATATTCAAGATGGAAAGAATCAATGGTGAAGATTGAATCGTACTATTGCCTTGAATCAACTTCGGTACTATTTTGGGTAAATAGTACACAATTTACAGAGGACGTTATACGGTGATTGCACAGAAATGAAAAGACGACAAATTGGCTCTGACGATGTGCAATTTACCATTTGGTGGAGCAAAATATACGGTCGCTCGTTTAACAGATTTTCGTAAAAACAGAGCATAAACTTTCCTAGTTTTTGAAGAACAGCCGTAGCCATCTTCAAATCTTTAAAAACCACATACAAACATGCATACAGAATGAATATATGCTTTCATGAGTGTAGCAAGAAACAGAGTTTACTTGCCTGTATTTTGTAACACAATTACAGATGAAATCTGGCAAGTCACGTAACGCACCGCTTGTCTCCTTCGACAAGATTTGATAGTTTTTGCTTGGTTTCTTCACAGAGAGCACCGTTTGCTTTTTGGAAAGTGTTTTTGGTTGGAAATGATGATGCATGATGTGGCTAACATCCTATATATATATATATATATATGATTTAAAATGCCTAAGGAAGAAACACGTTTAATCAATATGTCAGAATCTTTTTAAAAGTGCTACTCCATTTTAAAGTGAAATCTGATGCTATAAAGTCAAACCATTTTATTTAAAAAGAAGGATTCAATTGGCTTGTAAGGATCGACCAAACAGATCCTGCAATTGCATTCTCAATTCTGAAACTCAACTCGATCATAAAAACAGAGCATAAACTTTCCTAGTTTTTGAAGAACAGCCGTAGCTATCTTCAAATCTTTAAAAACCACATACAAACATGCATACAGAATGAATATATGCTTTCATGAGTGTAGCAAGAAACAGAGTTTACTTGCCTGTATTTTGTAACACAATTACAGATGAAATCTGGCAAGTCACGTTGAAATTAACAGCAAAGTATATTCAGACGTCAGGTTATCTCAGACTTGGGTATTCGATATTAGTTCAGACGTTGAGTTAAATATACTTCAGATGTTGAATCAGTTGTTAGATATCAGATCTTGGTATTCGGGAATATTTCAGCAGTTGAGTTGAAGCACTCAGTTGATGGGTTTCTATTTCAGAGGTTGAAGATATTTGGTTATCAGTTTCTGGTATCGGGTTTTTATGTCAGTCGTAAGAGCAATTCAGGTGTTGACCAAGGGTTACGCAATCAGACTTTGGTATGTCAGAATTATATTGATTCAGCAGTTGGATATTCACTTCAGTAGTCAACATATTTCAGTAGTTGAGTATTCGCGTCAGTAGCGAGTGTATTTCAGCAGTTGGGTATATATTACAGAAGTAAGTTTGGCTACAGTGTTTTTGATTCAGTAGTGATTATTGTTGGAGCATTCAGTCGTTGCAACTAGCCGTTATGTCATATTATCTATTTGCTAAAAGAAAGTTATTTCAGACGTTGGGTATCTATTCAGGCGTTGGATATCTAATCAGCAGTTGGTATAATCAGTCGTTGGTTTTTGTGATCAGCAGTTGAATTCTACTTCAGTAGCGAGCATATTCAGACGTTGGGCATTTCTTTAAGAAGTGTATTCAGCCGTTGGGGATTCAGTTGTTGATTTGATGTTAGGCGCAACTATTCAAGTGTTAGCGTGTTTCTTAACGAACAACAAAACTACATCGTTTGGATTAGTTGATACGACAGCGTTTGGCTTAGCGCTAAAATTCAGAAGTTGGTTTATGATTCTATCAGCGATGAACTATTCATCTTCTTCAAATAAGGAAAAGCTGTATTAACTATAAGAGATTTCAGGCGCAAGAGATAAATTGATTCAAACGCGATTACATATTCAAGATGGAAAGAATCAATGGTGAAGATTGAATCGTACTATTGCCTTGAATTAAGGAGACAACGTCGGTACTATTTTGGGTAAATAGTACACAATTTACACAGGACGTTATACGGTGATTGCACAGAAATGAAAAGACGACAAATTGGCTCTGACGATGTGCAATTTACCATTTGGTGGAGCAAAATATACGGTCGCTCGTTTAACAGATTTTCAAAAGGGATTTTATTTCCTTAGCCAAATTTAATGACCGTTGGAGGACGAAGACTATATATAGAGCTGGTATTTGAACTGAAGAAACTCTTGAAGCTCTCGGTCACTCACAATCTTTGCTCTCTATCATTTTTGCTATTCATCGTCTCCATCATTCTCGACTTACAGTTTGTCACAAGTTATCTCTCAAAAGCTCACAAAAACTCAAAGAACACAAGTGTTGATTTTCACAGAAAATATCTTCGAGTTCATCTTCTTGTTCACCTTTGTTGAATCGAGTTTCTTTGTTTAAGAAACCAGAAGATTTATAGTCTCAATAGAGTTGTATTCACTGTTATTATTCTAGATTGAGTCTGTAACAAACGTGCTACACAAAAGCCGTTTGAAAAACATTTTAAGTGTTGTAAACAGCAGCTGCGACTGCTTGGTGAAGTTGTGTTGCTAGGAGTTCACGTGAAGTGCTGCTTGCGTAATCGGGTGTTTGCAGAAGGCCTGTAACCATCAAATCTTCTAGTGGAACCTTCCTGAAAAGGAAGAAGGGGAGACGTAGGATATTGATATCCGAACTTCCATAAACAAACTCTCGACCCTACTCTTTTATATTAACGTATTTACGTATTGCTTTAACTGTTCACAAATTGATCGACTTCTTTCCGCAATTTTTGTTAGTCGAGAAATTTGATTTTAAACTGAGATATCTTAAATCTGGTAACACGGATTTAGGTTAAGCGGGTGCTTGTAAAACTTGTTTTAAAAGGTTTCGAAAATTTGAAAATACCAAGAGTTCATTCAACCCCCCCTTCTGAACTCTTGCAGCTGTTTTTCAAACCACATTGATCCTAAATTGGTATCAGAGCGTGCGCATCTCAGTATTGAACAGTTGTTGTTTGTGTTTTATCATATATTAAAATGTCGACTTCTCACAACAAGATTCCTATTTTTTCCAAGGAGGATTACGACGACTGGAAGATTCGCATGCAAGCGCATCTGGCTGCTCAAGATGACGACATATGGTCTGTTATTACAGAAGGATCATTAAAGATAATGAAGCCAAATCTAGCATTTGCAATATCTAACGGCGAGCCTCAATTTCTGGGAAAGAGCAGACATGAATATACTAATGAGGACAAGAAGAAGGCGAATCTGGACAATGTGGCCAGGGATATTCTTTACAAGACGCTGGACAAAAATATGTTCAGTAAGATCAAGACCTGCGCTACTGCCAAGGAAATATGGGAGAAGCTGACCCAAATATGTGAAGGAAATGATGAAACAAAGGAGAACAAGCTGACTGTCGCTCAGCATAAGTATGAATTGATCAAGATGAAGGATGGAGAGACCATGACAAAGTTCGATGAAAGATTCGGTGTCGTTGTTATTGAGTTGACGAGTCTTGGCAAGGAGTATAGCAACAGAGAGTTAGCATTGAAGGTGATGAGAGCGCTGCCCAGGGAATGGGACGTGAAGACGATGGCTATGAGGGAGTCCAAAGATCTGAACAAGCTGGACGCTTCACGACTTGTTTGCAAATCTAAAAGCTTACGAGTTTGAGTTGGAGACAAGAGCAGAAGCTGGACCCTCGGCATCCCAGCCGACAAAAGCACTAGCTGCTACAACGACTGAACAGTGCTCTCCAAGCACTAGCAAGACGGTTGATCAACTCAGCGATTGATGTCATGTCCCTCTTCGTTAAGAAGTTTGG